>QVRM01002238.1:667500-830000 GCA_003439945.1 Dermanyssus gallinae
ACAACAACAACAACGACAACGTGTGTCGACCCCCTTCCGGGTTGCAACCCACTACAATTCTCTGACTCGTTGTAGCGTCTGGTGGCTTGGCCTCACCTGGTCGCGACGTTAGTGAGTCTCGTTTCACGTACGTACGCACGGATGATGATGATGACCTACATTTGGTACAGATGGATGATGACGACGACGATGACGACAACAACGACAACGGCGACCTGAATCTTGCCTACCAGCGGCGCACTGGTTGGTCGGTCGGTCGTTCGGATAGTCAACCGACCAGTCCAGGTCCGTACGTGTATATTCCTGCCGCCAAAATGTCCCTGCTGCTGCTGCTGCCTTCGCACTGACCTTCGCTGAAAACTGCACGATAATCGACTAAACATCCCCCCCCTTTTGTTCCACACGCCAAAGTTCCTCCCCGCAGCGCAGCGATCCCCCCAGGAACCGACCGTGTGCCCGGACGACCCCTCCACACACCCCCGGACAAACAACAACAACAGAGTGTGGCGAGCAGAGAGCAGCACCACCACC
Source organism: Dermanyssus gallinae (assembly GCA_003439945.1). NCBI lineage: Eukaryota > Metazoa > Arthropoda > Arachnida > Mesostigmata > Dermanyssidae > Dermanyssus > Dermanyssus gallinae. Next base: position 668,032 of record QVRM01002238.1, read on the forward strand.
AGCAGCTGTAGGAGTGATGGTGTCACGCGATGATGTTCTCCAGAGTACGACGTCATTGTACGACGTTGACCATTGGCAGAGCCCCGCGTTCATCATATGCAATATTCATCTACTCCATGTATCTCTTTATTGTCCGTCCTTCTTCTTGTTCTCTCCACGCTTTGTCGCGCCTCTCTCTCTCTCTCTGTCTACCCGTGGGTACTTCGGCCAGTGCGTCGCATCCTCGTATTCATTAAGTTTTATCTCCCTCCGTAAGGGCTACACGTCTGCATCTCCATATTATCTCTCTCGCTTTTCCTGACCATCTCTCTCTCTCTCACTCTCACCTGCCATTCGTTCTTGCGGCCCTTGTTTTGCCCCGAGAAGTTTCGTCTTCGAGAGACGGCGGAACCTGCAGCGGTGGCCATGATGGTTGCCATGTTTTCGGGACGACATCGTGGCTCTGGTGCGCGTCGCCGTACTCATGGTGCCGTCGTGGCAGCGGCTGAACTCCACCTTACGAGAGGCTCCGCGTGTGCAATAAAAGCCAGTGAAGCAGTGTATCTGCACCTCAGTCTCGAGGAGAAGACGTCGGCCGACGCAAGGCGTCAAATCACACAAAACAACTCTCCCCATTCCCCTTCTCGTTGGCCCAGCGAGAAGGGGAATTTAGCGATGACAAGCAATTTAACGCAACGAACGCAACATGAGTTAGTTCGTGTGTCTTCAGACAGATGACCAGGTCAGAAACCTTCAAAGAAACAAACACATAGCAAGCGCGTTTTTCTTTTCAGTTCTATCGGGGCCCGTCGAAGCTCTGACTGCCGAGGTTCCGCCCCTTTGCAACGGTAATCCTTTGAACAATAGCGCTCATTTTACTCAAGCTATTACGGTAACATTAATTTACCATCTATGTCAGGATGGATGAGCTCAATCAATTACCTTAATGAAAGCGCTTTTGTGTTATGCGCTAGTGTACAACAGTGCTGTATTGTAAAACATAGAGCTCATCTCTCAAACAAGAGATGACAGCCGTCTCTTTTTTGTTTTGTTTTTGAGGCGAATCCCTTAAGACAACTATACTTTTTCTTCTTAGGGCTGTGCCTCAAGCCTACCGTCACACACACACACATATATATATATATATATATATATATATATATATATATTGACGACACGCAATTGGTTTGCATGGTTTCCAATTTAGACAATGTAAATGCCGAAGTGGATTTAAAATTAGCCATGACATGAAAACACCGTACACTGGCATTAGCATTACGAAAAAATGACGTTAAAAATTATAAGACGACAGAAACTTATAGAGTTCACTATAAAACGCGCACACATTTATTATCATGCTTCTACGCAATATTATCATAATTACTACGTCGAGTCATTTAGAAACGTGCACAGTAAATTCTACGAGCACAAAGATGTTTCCGCAAGAACAAGCGGAAGAAATGAACAGTGGAAACGAGGTGCACATTAAATATCCTACAGCGTTTAATGCAGCCTTTGTTCTCTGTACAGTCGTGATAGGGGTGAGGGTACACTGCAGCGTTTCGAGTTTCGGGGGATCGATAGAAGGGCATTTACATGCACGCCTGATAACGTGCGCCTTCACGAGCACGGAGCATCGGGTAGGATGATGATGATGATGCGGAAGGACGAACCATAGTCTCACTGCAGTTGCACCTCAAACGACTGTCGCCGTGACATTACCGACGTTAGCCGACGATATCGAACTGCAGAAGAGCATCGTCCTCTTGTCCCTTATGGATTGATTCTGGCACGACACATCGCCGGATAGACGGAAGAGCACCAGTGCTCGAAACGCACCTGTTGCGCCCGTTATAATATATTGGGTCGTGTAGACTTTGCGTGCACGATTACTATCGCAACAACGACAACGACAAAAATACACCTCTTTGGAACCTTTCGCGCACCCCATGGAGGTCGCCATGTATACTGGAAGGATACATATGTTCTACATATGTAGACTGCGCGAATTTGACATCTCATAGTCCAATTATACCGCCAAGCCTTTGAGCTGAGGTTTCTGAAGCAGGAGGAATTGTAGGTCTGTTTCAGTGTTGGCCGGATAGTCCGTTCTGGCAACGGCCAGTAAGGAGATGCGGATTACAGTTACTTTTGCTAGCGTACTATGTACTTACAAGCACTCGACTTTAACGGGCGAAGCTTTTCGGCCTGTCAACTCGAACGCGGAAATGCGGCACGTCAGCGAGTTCGACCTCGAAATTATTGGCCTACATATTGGGCCTATTGCAATCGCGGCCTATACGATTGACTGTTCGATCGATAATGGCCGCAGCAGCATCATCACCACCGCATCATCATTGCCACCTCAAAAATCAATTGTAATGGGCGTCGTCGGTATTGCCTCGTGCCAATCGCCGCCAAAACGACAGATGAGTTTGTTGGTTGTGTTGTTTTTTAAATGTTTTTTTTTCTAAATTTTAAAGTTGGCGCCATGAGCGCGGCATTTGGCCGTACCATTGACGACAATGCTCATGACAGCGGTAGCGGACAGATTTGAAACGTGAGCACACGTTGCACAGGCCACCGACTGCGACGGCAACGCCGACCACCACGTAAAATAGGTCGCACAGCCAGCCTGTATGTCAATGCTATTTGCAGGACAGGACCACATACCACCTGGATGATATCGGATCTCCCCGTCGCAGGGCACAACACGACAAGCCGACGACCTGGACAGTCGCTGGACAGACGGAGGCAGATCACCTGCAAGCTGACCCAACGACCGGCTGGTTGGCTGGCTGACCAACCGACCGAAAGGCAGCGCCGTAAACAACAATTAGGGTCAAAGGTGGATAAACATCAGCGAATGGCTAATAGTGAGTAGTATTAGTAGCAATAGCAGGCCCCTCTTGTGGAGGGGCGAGATGCCAAGCAAAAAAAAGGTAGATAGCATAGCAGGGAGAGGAGGCGAGAGAGGGCAATAGAACGGGGGAGATAAGAGCGAGAGAGAGGGGGGGGGGGCAGAGACACTCGCTCACACCGACTCGAGAGGAAGAGAGAGTGCGAGAGGGGAAAGCGACAAAGCGGTCCCACAGTGAGGAGCGGGCAACGTGGCATGCTATGATGCGTGGTGCACTTGCCCCCCCCCCCCCTCCTGTGGTGGAAATGCGCATCGAAAACAGTTGTCTCTAAAGTCTGGCCATCCCATTCTATCCTATCCTATGGTTGGCCGTCTTTCGTCGGTCATCGAAAAGAGTTTAGCTTGGCGAGACGCGCGCTCACGCCGTTATGTCTGTTTAGGTGCGAGTGTGTCTAGGTGAGTTAGTGTATGTACGACTAGACGGGTGGTTGGGTGGATGATTGTTGACTAATATATATATATATATATATATATATATGTGTGTGTAATGACGCTTCACGGATTTGTGCTTTGAAACCCTAGCTGACTACGCATCGACGACGATGTAGCACGTCTGAGAGACTGTTGATCAGCAGATTTGCGAATAATTTGAATAAAGCCTAAAGATGAGATCTAGTAAATGTATTCGCAGAAAACATGCTTTTATATATATATATATAATCCGCTCCCCTTTTCATTAGAAAAAACTATTTTCTTTCTGAGCTTGACCTGACATGTATACCTAATAATAATAAGAAGAAGAAGAAAACGTCACTCTTTTATATCAGAGCTAAAAACGGCAGCTCAAGCGGACGTCTTGAGATATTTAGGGTCTCTCCAACAGTCCTTGTGGTAGCACGACTATCGCTGACTCTTAGCGGTATGGTTTATCATCTGTTCACACTGAGCATCCCTCAAAGAAAATTTCATCAACAACAGGGATCTATATATATATATATGTTTCTTTGGCTGTTGTTTCCTATGTTGCGGGTGCTGCTTTTCTCGCTAATACCTCGCCATTTTTTCCTAATACGCCACGTCGTTCATGGGTTGCGCTTGCTAACGCCAATATTTGATCATAGCTACGGAGTTGAATAGCATTTTGCTACTCGACTGGTTAGTAGAAGCAAGCAGCTTAACTAGCAGGAAGGCGGCACTATCGGCAGCAGCAGCAGCAGTAGACTACTGATGATGTTGATGACAGGCCCACCTCGTGCCTCCCTCGAGGCCTCGCCTTCATCGCCTGTATAAACAACTAGAGAACTCGCCTACGCTCTCTACCCGCCCTGTTTATCCTTCGCACTCTTGCTTTAGCGCTTCTATCGGCCATCGAATGACGCTTGCGTGATTCTAGCCAGAATAAACACACAAAAAAGTCAGGATCATCTTAATACACACATGACATAGTCCCTTGTCTTACCTCACTCTTCGCCTTTCCCTCTCTCTCTCCATATATATATATATATATATGCACTATTTAACGAATGTGTAAAAGCAGCAGAGATTCCGGAAGCTTGGGCCAAAACAACCCTGTTAGTGATGCCGATAGCTGAAGGACTCAAGAATACTGAGCCCAGAAATCGCAGAGGGAGATATCGATAACGAGCCGTTTTTGTATACACCAGTGTCGAAAGTTGCTGAGAGTCCCTTGCCGTCTTCGATCGCCTCGGCCGCAATAAGCAAAGGATTTAAACATTTAGCCGACTGGGAAGGCTGCCGGCATACTATGGAAGAACGCAGTACGCATTGACAATAGTGTGGAAGTCGTCGGATGGGGTGGGGGGGGGGGGGGGGGTGGGGTTCAAACAATCAACTGGTGTGGCGCAGCGCTATGGCATGAAATATATATATATGTATATATATATATATATATATATATACACTTAAGCATTAGCACGTGACGTCGTTTCGTTGACGTTCACGACTCGCCGCTTCGATCTGTATTCACTTCCCATCGTTGTTTATTGCGGTGGACAGTGGCGGCGGTGGCGGCGTCGGCGTCGGCATCGTTATCGCCACCGCAATTGCCAGAGAAAGAATGGGTGTCGCTCACCACCGAGCCAGCCACTCTCTGCAGTGAGGGTGGCCCTGTCGTCGCCGTAGTAGCCGTCGTTGACCATACCCGGCTACGGCTGCTGCTGCTGCTGCTGCTGCCGTTGCCGCTATCTCATTTCAAGGTTAGCCGGGTGGGGTCGACTTTCTCGAGTCCTCGAGTGCCGTCATCCTCGTCACATCAGTATCATCATCATTATCATCATCATCGTCAACAACATCATCATCATCATCTCCGTCGCCGGCGGTGTTGTCACTGAACGGGCGTTGCCTCGTTATTCACTGGGTGGTTGAAATGCTGCTGATGCGCGCATCGCGTCCGTCAAACATCTACCCGTCATGCACTGTGGACGAATACACATATATATATATATATATATATATATATAATATATATATATATATATATATATATATATATATATATATATATATATATATATATATACATATATTTATATCTATTTATGAATATATGCATATATATGTATAATATGGAAATATATGTAAATCAGTCCACGTCTGACGGCTTCATCGACGCTCGACACTGGTGTTTTGTTACTCGTTACGCCTCCGACAGTATGCATCATATGTGGGTGATGGGTGACATCTCGTTCAAAAACGAAGAGCATTAACCACTACACGGCAGCTTGGAGGTGCCGACGCGCTCCACGTTAAGCATCCTCCTCGCCTGTTGCTAGAGTCTGTCAGGGATCGAGAGAACCATCGAGAGAAAAAAAAAGACAAAGACTGCCAGCCAAAGTTAACGACGCCGCGAGAAGAGCGAGCGAGCTAACAAAACAGGGAAATAAAAAGGTACATTTACATCGCGATAAGAGACAACAGAGAGAAGAACTGTGTCGCATAGCCGTTAATAAGCCGTTAATAATGGCCAAAGGCAAATATTAGTGTCGTCGGTAAGAAAGCAACCACATTTATGACTAGCCGAGCTGGTAAGCGACTCCATGAGATGAATACGCACGTTACAGTACACTCAATCGAGGGGACTTCCTCACCCGCTCTACCCTCGATCTCGTCTTCTTCCAATCGAAATCGCTGGCTGGCGTGGGCATTATGAACAAGCTGTCAGATCTGTTGTTGGGGCATGGTTGAACTGTGCTAATTTCTATTCGTCGTTCTCTTCTTGACTTCTTTTTCTGGCGCAATAAAGGCGCGAATCGTGTGCACCGCAGTAATAACACCCCACACAAACTCGCTACCATCCAAGGTAGCGAGTTTGTTTATTTCTGTCGTTTGGCCATTGCCGATTCTCTCATAAATCGCAAGACTCATATAGGGTCTACCTATACGAATATGTATATTTATATATATATATATATATATATATATATATATATAATATATATATATATATATATATATATATATATAATATATATATATATATATATATATATATATATATATATATATATATATATATATATATATATATATATATATAAATATATATATATATATAAATAGGTCTGACATATGAAGAAATTACACTCCGTACAATCATTGACAATATGTGTGGACATAACGATGAGAAAATCAGGAATAGTCGACGTAAGAGCTTTACGTCGACAAATATGCATTTGCTGAAAAGAAAAAAACTCAACATTTTAGGAAAGAACTTCACTGCCAGTCTTGTGACACATGAAATGTCTGTGAAGACTGTTATACCTGATCCATAAGATAGATCCGATTTCTCGGCTATCTTCTTGGTAGTAATTCCGCGATTTGTTGAGTAAGATGTCACGAATTTTTCAACATTTTCTTCTGTCGAATGCCTTCTTGAACAGGGGTCATCTTCGGTTTCTTCACGTCTATCGCAAAACTAACTGGGACACCGCTTGATCATCATAAGTAGTTTGTAACGTTTCCACCACTTTAGAATTTATGATTTAGTTTTTAATACATAACTTGATGCAGATTCGCTGCTAAATAAATTTTTGGCTCCTTAAAATTTGCCTAACCCCGTTTTTTTTCACTTCTTTGAACCAAACCTAAACAAAAAAGGCCGCCACAGATTGGCCGACATTTTGCCTGTGATCATTTGCCTTCAGATGAATGGTGCTTCTAAGCAAAACAACCGGATGATTTTGGTAGTTTTGCCCTAACGGCAAAATAACAAAGTACCAGCATTTGCCGATCCGCGTTCGTATATACATGTTTTGACTCATCTGAAGTGGGAAGTCACTGAATTGTCTGAAACTGAACCATCTTGAACCATCATTTCGAGTATGAAACAGGAAGCGCTTTTGATTCGCTAGCCGATTCAGGCTGTAGAGCCGTTGGCCGGTGGTGCCAATAATCATCTGTTTGGCATTGTACATGCTCGACTTTTAAGCATATAAATCAGTAATATAATAAATATAAATCAGACGTCAATGGTCTTAAACGATGAAAGCGCAACCCGCCCGTTCATGAGTCACGCATTGTCACTCGCGGCAGTATAACGTGGGTGCACCCAGATGCGTAACCTTGATGATCATTGCCAGGGTAGACAATTTTTTATCGCTCGCTCGTCCTGTTGTTGTTGTTTCGCTTGTTGTTGTTGCGTTTGTTGTTGTTGTTGTTGTTGCGATTGTTGTTGTTGCGATTGTTGTTGTTGATGTTGTTGTTGCGATTGCCAAGGGTGTTGCTAATATTATCATTATTCCTCTTTTCATATATTCTAGATGTTTTTGTAAGCGGCGCCCTTGTTCTCTCATCTTCTCACTGTAGCACAACTGGTCGTCTCCGCATCGCCAATGAAATGCCCAATCGGTCCGCTATACGCTACGACGGGCTGCGCACTGCCCAATAGGTCGAGGGCATTTCTGCTCTAAGCGGCAACGGCAACGAGACGGGCGTGGCCGCTCGAGAGACACGAGCCTGAGACACGTGCGCATTTGGAGAGACCTTGCAGACAGACCTGGCTGCCGAGCGCGTGGAAACTGGCCGCGCCCCCGTCTAGCATTGGCTCGTCGAGCCCTGCCGGACCTGGTGGCTTTGCGGCCTAGCGCTGTTCTCGTTGTTGACACTATTATGACCTATGTGCATGTATCAATCAGTGTCTTCGTCTTATTGATGTTGCGGCTGTTGTTGTTGTTACGATGGTTGTTGTTGCTGTGACTGTTGTTGTGGTTTTTGTTCTTGTTGTTGTTGTTGTTGTTGTTGTGACTGTTGTTGTTGTGGTTGTTGTTGCTGCTATTGTTGCTATTGTTGCCATTCTTTCTTTTTTTTTCTCGCGTTCTGCTCTTTGCAGCGGGTCGCGTCACAGCCTCTCATTGGGCGCTTTTTTATGCCTTAAACGCCTGCTTTCCCTATTTAACTACTAGTTTTAGTAGCGGTTGTATTAGTAGTAGCTGTGGTAGTAATAGTAGTAGTAGTAGTACACACACAACAACCACAAACAATTACTACTAATAACAGAAATAACACAAACAATTACTACTACTATACTATTACTACTAACTCAGTAGCAGTAGTGGTAATTGTTATTTCTGTGCTTGTTGCGTGTGTTGTTGTCATCGTCGTAGCAGTAGAACTCGTCGTAAGGGTGGGCGTAGTAAGCCGAAAATAGTTTCCTCACTTTTTTCCCACTGGCGTAGAAAATATTCACGGCGTTCTCACGTTGCTGAGCTGCTGCAGGCCCGAAACTAAAACTGAACAAAAAAAATGTATTTCTCATGTAAATGGTTGTAGCCATTAGACGTCAGTGTTAGTCGGAGATGTGTGTTGTTTGTATTAGTAATAGAGATCGTAGTGTTTATTAGCGGCAGCAGCAGCAGCACCAGCATGAGCAGTCCGAATCTCAGCAGAGCGGCACCATTACTGAACGACGTATAGACGCACTTGCCCATTGGTTTCGGCGATGAGTATCGTGCGACGAACGACCTGCGTGGCTGAGCGCCGGCTTCATTACGCCTTCACTGCAGTTCGGATGTTCGAGAGAACTTCAAAGACGAGGCAGGGTCTAGAGAGGAAAAGAAGAAGCGTCAGCGCGCCTTGGGCCGGCCCCCACCACAGCTCAGCTGCAGGAACAGCAGGCTTACAGGAGGTTACAGCAATCGTGCTCGAAGCAGCAGAAGAGCCTTCACTGACCCCGCGATCGTGGCCTCGTTATACTGCGCGCAGCCAGTAAATAAAGAAGAAATATATATATATATATATATATATATATATATATATATATATGTGTGTGTGTATCTGTTCCTATATGTCTTGGTGCGTATTTATGTGGAAATGGAGATAGGGATTAAGAGATTTTGAGGTACTTAGCTCACTGACTTGGCAATCCTCTGTAACTAACTAGAGGCTGTCCTGCTTGTTCAGGTGCTGCAGCTGCTGCCTTTTTTGTTGTTGCTGCTGTAGTTACAGTTGCTGTATTTTGTTGTAGTTCCTGTCTTTGTTACAATTATTGATGTTGTAGTCGTTGTTGTTTATTCTGCTTGGTACCCAGAGTTCTATTGCTCTACTACGGTTAGTAGTATAGCAATGACTTTTGATTCCTTTTTCGGTCTTCGAGTGCGGCTACGATACGAACAGGCGGTCTTCCGGCCACAAAACAACGGTCAACCGTACTAACTCAATCACTAGGAAATTTAGTCTGTGTCAACATGCCCATCATCTGGGCTGACGGCCGCTTCCAGATGTGGCACTGTCAGTCTAAATGTTCTCTAACCAACCACATTCGGTTCTTCTATTTATCTGGTACTCATCGACCTATATGTAACCGCTCTCTAACTACACACCCAACTATTCGTCTTTAACCAGGCGCTGACTTAACGACGTTTATGTGTGTGTAACGATGTACATCTTCACCGCTCTCTCTCTCTCTCTCTCTCTCTATATATATATATATATATATATATATACATATATATATATATATATATATATATATATATATATATATATATATATACATATATATACACCTCTATATATATACCTGTCTCACACTGTCTCTAGGTCCGTGTAGATAGCATCTCGTCGTGAAGCCGAACGTCAAGAGAACAAACTCTGTTATGTTCGAGCCCGGGTTCGATTTTCGATTGTACCTCTCGGTACTACGTATGGGGCTGGTCCTTGGGCTTTCTCGACGTCTGGTCCGTTCGCGCGTTTCATTGCCCGCCAGTTTCTGGCCGCCTGCAACGACGAGATGGTGATCATGGTGGTCATAATAATGGCGGGAAATAGCCAAGTCGACAGTCGTTGTCGTCGTCAACAGCAACAACAACCGATGATGATAAGCGAAAGGATGTATAGCGATAGGTGGGCAATCGACTGAAACCACAGAAAGGTCTGGCGGAACACAACAGCCTGTGCTTATTAGCCACTGAAATGGTAGTGGTTGTAGTGTCCGTCGTAGTTGACATGACCTAACCTCATGCCATGTCCTGGAGAAGAAGCGCCGTCGAGAATGTTTCATGGATGTGATAAACTATTGGCTGGCTGCGTTCCTGCCTCTCTGTTGTTGTTGTTGTTGTAGCTGCTATTGTTGTTGTTCCTGCTGTTGTTGTTGTTGTTGTTTCTGCTGTTGTTGTCTTTATTGTTGTTGTAGCTGCTGTTGTTGTTGCTGCTGTGTTGGGTGTCTCCGTTAATGGTTTTTTAATAGGCACTGTTGTTATTGTTACCCGGGACCCTTCGTACAGTTGGCTTTGATAAAACAAAGAATTAAAACACAGCTAGACAGGAAATAACGGCGGTGAGCGTAATGATCGGCGCGTCCGACTAAATTATCAGTTCGGGTAATGTTTTTAGTACAGAGTTGCTTGTGTAGCTCTTCCTTATATATATATATATATATCTCAACGCCGGTGTCCAGACATACGTGCGGCACATCTAAATCGCACACGAGCCACACACAAAAAACCAAGTAAGGGCTGATACTTCTAATAATGATACGTAATCGAGAAACAAAAGAAACGCGTTATACCGTAGCACGACGATTTTACGCGCAGTTGTAAGCGATGCGTACTGATGTTATAGGGCATAGTTAAAGTATGGATATACGATTTTTGACCACCGACATGTTCACATAGGCATACTGTTTTAGGACGACACGCTGCAGAGCCGCTCTGTTTTTCATCTTCGGTACCGCAGGTGAGGTCATCGGTACAGGTCACGCTGTGAATAAAAAACCGTCGATCCATTGAGCTCAGTCAAGAGTTCTGTCCAGCGGGGACGCAATGTTGCAATAGCGTCGTCTATTGTGCGTTCGCTAGGATTTCATCCAACATGCGGCCGCCGCATGGTATTGTGTATTTGTTTGTGTCTGTCTGTTCGTATGCCTGCCTGGCCTCGTCATCGAGCTGCGATCGATATGGGTGTGTTTGTTGTATGTCTTTTTGTGCGCATTATTGTCGACGTCGATGACTGTCTCAGTGTTGTCGTAGTTGTTGTTGTTGCTTTTGTTGTTGTTGTTGCTTTTGTTGTTGTTGTGGCTTTTGTTGTTGTTGCTGCTGCCGCTTCTGCTGCTATGCTGTACCAAGGCCGCAAGCGTTTGTCTAGTGTGCTGAGCCGGTCCAGCATTGATTTGACTACTTCACTGTGACTTCACCATCATCAGCAAAATACCACTGATGACATGATCATCACGATCATAGATCAAGAGTATCATAATCAGCATACGGTATGCCATTGTCTTCATGACTCATCGTGCATTGTTGTTACTATTGTCGGGTGCACTTGTGGAGGGCCATCTCAGTGGCAGGATAACAACAACATCAATAACAACAACATCAACATCAACATCAATAACAACAACAACAACAATAGCAGGAAGGTTGCCTGCCAGCCCGTGAGCCTTTCCTCTTCCTGTTTTTCCGCTTGTTCCGGTAGGCTCGGTAGTTCCCTGTTTAGATGTCGTGGTCGAGTTGCTGATTGGATGTCTCTGTCCATCTATGTGTTAGAACGTTGGGTTATGTTGAAGCTGCTGCGTCTGTGGCGGGTGATGGTGTTGTTGTTGATGATGATGATGCTGATGCTGCTGCTAATGATGGTGATGATGATGATGTTGATTCTAGTGGTGGTGGTGGCGGTGTTTGGGTTCCTTGTCTGTTTGGGTTGGTCGGGTGACGCGTGGCTGGCTAACGCGACGGCGAGATGAAACGGGCGACGACGCCATGGAACTTGTTCGCGTTCGTCCACGTTCAATCAGAGCAGATGTGGCGGCGGCAGGGCGACACTCACTCGGGACACAGGTTGTCGCTTCGTCCGCGGGTCGATTCTCGCTTGGTTGGCTCGGGGCCCGGACGTGGGGCCGTGCTGCTGGTTGGGTTGATGATGATGATGATGATGATGCTGCTGCTGACACCACCTCTTCCTTCTAACAGCAGCAACAACAACAACAACAACAACACCAATATCAACTGTAACAGCAACAGAAGCAACGGCAACAACATCAAGTGTAACAGCAGCAACAACAACGACATCAACAGTAACAACGACAGCAACTGGTCTCCTAAATGGCGGCACATGTTGTTGTTGCTGCTGCTGCTGACACCACCTCTTCCTTCGAACAGCAGCAGCAGCAACAACAAAAACACCAGTATAAACTGTAACAGCAACAGCAGCAACGACAACAACATCAACTGTAACAACGACAGCAACTGGTCTCCTAAATGGCGGCACTTGTTGTTGTTGTTGTTGCTGTTGTTGTTGTGTTGTTGTTGTTACCGTTCGTGTCAGGGCACACCAGCACAGTACCACTAGTCGAAGTATTCATAGCAGAACTGGTAAAAGTAGTCGCAACCGGTACGGTAGCTACCCCGCCGGCCGTCCGTCTGTCCATCCGACATCCGTGTCATGGCTTTGCTTCAGTATCTCGCACTTGTCGGGCGGCAATGGCGGTGGCCATTTTGAATTGAGCGCCGAGCCCTGGAGACGATACACAATATAATAGGGCAAGCGTGCTAGTCATCGAGCTGCTGACACCACCTCTTCCCCTTCGCCCTGAGACGTTGGACGTTGGCAGCGGTGGCGGCGGCGTAGTTGCACCGTCTTCGTTTTTCATCATCATAATCGTTGTCGTCGTCGTCGCAGTTGTTCAGTCGGGGTGCTTTTTACCTGCCGGCACTCGGCCATTTTTTGTTGTCTGTGCGAGTGTTTGTCTCTCTCTCTCTCTATATAAATATATATATATACATCTGTCTCTGTGGTCTTTTGTCGGGCCATGCTTCTGCAGGCGCCAGCCTTGGCTACTGTGAGCAACAAACAATTGACTCCGCGTCGAGAGCCACAACAAACAGCCCTCCAGCTGGGGGATCTAGAGGTACAGCCCTCCAACTGGGGGAAATAGAGGTACAGCCCTCCGACTGGGGGTTCTGGGGGGGGAGAACAGCGACTTGGGAATCGAGGGGAAGAGCCCTGCTCCGGGGGAATCTAGGGGAACAGACCTGCAACTTTGGAATCTAGGAAAGTAGCCCTGCAACTAAGGAATCTACAGAAACAGCCCTGTAACTAGATAATTTAAAGGAACAGCCCCGCAACTAGGTAATTTAAAGGAACTGCCCTGCGACTAGGGGGTTTGTTAGCAGCATCAACAACAGCAGCTTTTTGGGTAAGACTTGTCGTTGTTATTGTTTTGGAGTAATGGTGGTGGCGGTGGTTTCGGGTTGGTTGTTTGTGCACCCTATATGAATGATATTCATATAGGGGGGCCACTGAGCCTTGTCTCGGCGAACGCTGCGGAAAGGTGGGCATGCCAAAGACGCCAACGTGCTGAGTGCTTGTGCTAAAAGGATCTACATTATTATTATTATACTATTCTACTATTCTACCACTGGCACTACTGTTACTACAGTAACAAAAACATCCACTATAATGCAACAAATACTAAAATTGGCAGCAGTAACAGTGGCATTTGCCTAACGCAAACGAAAAAGTATCAGTTATTAAAAACAACACCATCTCCTTCTAGCAGTGGCAGATTTCGATGCAGACAGCGAAAAACATTTCGCAGTATTCACATCCTACCTATAAAGATTGCTAAACTGAGTTCATGATAGGAGTTCAGTGGAGAGGTTAGTGGGCCAACTCAATAAAAATAACCGCACTAAGAGCAGCAACAACAACAACCGGAGCCCCATGTAGCATCCGCATATGCAGCGTCAGTAACCTCAAAGCGAGGAACGCAACTAGTACAGTACTCATTAACAGCAGCCGTGGGAGATGTAGTAGCGCGGGTAACACGACAGCGGCAACAATATTCACCAGAATAAGCTAGTTCACTAATAAACAATTCAACTTGGAAAACGCCGAGACAAAAACGCCGACAGTGACAGAACACAAGAGGCTATATACTCGAAACCAAGCAAAATAATAATAATAATGATGTAGAGATCTGAGCTTACCAATAAGTTTGCCAATTGAGATTAATCTACTCCACATAATAATAATAATAATAATAATAATAATAATAATAATAATAATAATAATAACAATGAAACTTCTCTTCATGAGATTTGTTCTTTATGTGAACAAATATCCTGTCGAGGAGACATCTCATAAGAGGTCGACTATCTTGAGCATGCAGACAATTTTAGGCTGTATTTTTCGCTTGAAGATGATGCCCGTTTTACAGCCCCCTTGGACCGCTTAACTCGTCTGTGCAAGAGCAACGGAATTGTCATCTCAAATCAAAAATGTGTCTCGCTCTCGAGCATGAAGAACCACAGTACTTACTTTAAGCTCTTTTGTGTAAACACAGATAAACTTGACAGTGCGAACCGACTTCAAGTCTCAATAACGGTTGCCCACACTAAACGTGTAAGTAATTTGTTGGTTCAGACGATGCTGCGGCGACGTTGTATATAACGTGTTCCCGTGTCCATCAGCGGCTTATATATATATATATATAATGCGCATGTATATATATTTTCTAGTAAATTACCTTTAAATGTCATCATTTTTCTTTTGGTTGTTTCAGTGTATCTTATTTTGTTAATCATATTAGGTTTCGTCACGCTGGCATATATATATATATATATATATATATATATATATATATATATATACGGAATATATTTGAATTATGCTATTAGCATAGCGAAGAAACTATTATGAGTATAGAAATGTTGGTCAACAACGACGGCGATAACAGCTTGATAAGGGGTAGAAACCTTTTTTTCTCGTTAACAACGGGTTACAACGTTTACGACGGAAGCTCACTTGTCGGCAATTACGTCGGCACTCTGTATCGAAGTCTGTCGAGGAGTGTGTGCACCCGTTTGCTTTTATATCTATTTAAGTGAGACTTAGCGTTTGTTTGTGTTGTGTTGACGTTGACAGTAAAGATGATACGGGATAAACACAATAACAACAACAACAAGACAAACGACATCCGTTGCAATGATAACGCTGTCGATGATAGTTGACTAAGAGTGGATACGCTGCTTTTTGTAGTAGCAGCCAGGATTGAGGCGGTAAAATTGTCATCATTTTGCTGTTGCGTCGGGGGCGGCTGTTTGTTATGAATGCTGCGGCCGTCTACTGCTACAATCATCCGATTGACAGCAAAAAGCGTCTACGTATTGCATTATGTTAGCGTTGACCGGATGGAGCGAGGGCTCTCTGCCTGTATCTGCTGATGCTGCAGCTGTTGTTGTAGTTGTCATATTTACTATGGCCGTTGTTGTTGCTGCTGCTCTGGTAGCTGTAAATTTTGCTTCTGTTGTTAGAGCCCTCCTCATCATCACGATGATGATTATGATCAACATTATCGTCTACCAGTCCAGACGCTGACGCGACAGCAGGATATACCTGTCAGGATTAGCTCTTCGGCGACAACAACAACAACAACATCAACAACAAAGACAACAATACCAACAGCAAAGGCAAATGCGGCGTTGGAAAAAGGGTGAAATCTGTAAACAGGGCCCATCAAGCAGACTGACAATCAACAAAAAAGCCTCAGGTCGAAGTGGAGTGGGCGAGAAAGAAACGATTGCAAGCAAAGCCGATTATTGTTTATGTAATATATATATATATATATATATATATATACAAACAATAATCGATTTTGCTTGCAATCGTTTCTCCTTCGCCCACTCCACTTCGACCTGAGACTCTTTCGTTGATTGTCTCTCTCCTTTATGGACACTGTTTACAAATTTCACCCTTTTTCCAACGCCGCATTTGCCTTTACTGTTATAAATATAGCCAATTTCGCCAAAAAACCCTTAATTATTACTGTTTTTAAAATTTTGTCAACTATGGAAATTTAAAGCTCAATGTTGAATTATTGAATTTAAATAAATTAACCGTCGTATAAGAAGACGTAAAAACTGTCTATATATACGCTGGTATAATAGGGTGATATGTGCACAAACACTTGTCAAGCAAAGTGTATATATATATATATATATATATGGATGTGCGACTGAAGGAAGTGAATGACGCTGCATATAAAGGACACAAAGCACGACAGGGAAAGTTATCGTGAACGACTGAAGTTCTGAATCAGTCGGTGCTGCTGCTGTTGTTGTTGTTGTGGCAAAGGAGTCGGCGGCGACCAGATGTCGATGGTGGTTCTCTTAAAATCGTTCAGTGGAAAAGCACTACTGTTTAACCATATTCGTTTTAATGCTCTCTCTCTCTCTCTCTTTATATTTATATATATATATATATATATATATATATATATATATATATATATATATATATATATATATATATATATATATGTACATAAAGGGGAACGGAAATATATATATATATATCCGGCTAGCAATGACAACTCACCTGCTGCGCCGACTACTGACATCGAGTAAGTAATGTGCGAGATAGCGAGATTGTAGTCTAGTAAAAAAAAAAAGAGACAAACTGAGATCGATTTCGACAGAACGCGGCAGGCTGAAAGAGAAAACGCACGGACGGCGAGAGACAGAAAGAGAAAAATATAAAGATAGAAACTGTTTTCACTGCTGCTAGTGCTTTTGCTGTTGTTGTTATTGTTGCTATTGTTGGCTATCGTTGTTGTTGTTATTGTTGCTCTTGTTGGCTATCGTTGTTGTTGTTGTTATTGTTGCTCTTGTTGACTATCGTTGTTGTTGTTGACCGTAGTTCTACAGGTGTGATAACAGCGCTCTTCTAGCTATTTCCAGTAGCGGCACAACTGTAGCGTAAGCTCGCTGGCCCGCCCTATTATTATTATTGGTGTTGCTACTGGCTGTGCAGTAGTAGAGGAAACTGCAGTTGAAAATAGCAACTGTTCAGTCAGCAACAACAACAATAACAACAACAGAATAACGTTGAAGACGACGACGACACAACAAACAACCAGCAAAACGTGTCGGCCTTTCCTTACGCTCCACTTTGGGCAAACGAGCGGCATCTGCGTCGTTGATGTGGCGTTAGCAGTCATGCGTCGTTTGATGTCACATTATTGTGATTTTTCTTGCTATTATGTTGTTGTTCCTACTGTACTCGCTGTTTTTGTAGTTGTTGTTGCTGTTGTTGTGGTCGTTGTCGTTATTGTTGTTATTATTATGGGTGTTGTTGTCGCCGTCGTTATTGTGGTCGTTGTCGTTCTTATTGTTGTTTTTGTTACTGTTGTTGTTGTGGTCGTTGTCGTTATTGCTGTTATTATGGGTGTTGTTGTCACCGTCGTTATTGTGGTAGTTGTCGTTCTCGTTGATGTTGTTTTTGTTGTTGGTGTTGTTGTTGTGATCGTTGTCATTGTAGTCGTCGTCGTTGTTGTTGCTGACGATGAAGCGGCCGCCACCGCCGCTATAGAAAAAAGAAGGCAATATAGGGTAAAATATTGGTGTTACTATTTGCTACTGCTGCTACTATTGCAACTGCTGTTGTTGTATGGTCGTGTAAGAATTTTAGTTGCCACGCACGCGTGTGTTGTCTATTGGTTCTCTGTGTAAAAGAGAAGTGTGCATAGGGTGTAAGGCGACTGACCGACCGACCGCCATTGTTGTCGCGTTCCTCAATTACTGTGTGTCAGTGAATGCTCACGGTGGTGCCATTTGCTTCTGTTTCATACCTCTCTCTCCTGCTACATGGGCAAACATGGACAATGATAACGACGACGACGATAGCAACAACGGCATCAGTAACAACAGCAACGATGAAACAGACGAGAAAAACACCAATGAAACGACGACAACAACAACAATAACAGCAACAACGACAACAACAACAATAACAGCAACAACAACAACAATAACAGCAACAACGACAGCAAAATCAACAACAACGACATCAAAAACGACAACAACCACAATGGCATCAAAAACAACAACCACAATGACATCAAAAAACAACAACGACAACAACATCAACAACAATGATGTCAAAACAATAACAACAATGACACCAAAAACAACAATAAACAGAGCAACAATGACGACATCAACAAACAAAGCAAGCGTTGCTCATTTTTCCTGAGCGTGACGACTCCCTAATGTTGTTTGTTCGCCCGCTCGGCGGATGATTTCGGAACTGTGTGCCAGTAGTTTTTCGATGCAGACTCATGGATGTGCAAGCAGTCAGCACACGCGCTAGCACGCACGAAAGAACGGACGAACGTCTGAACACACTCGATTTGCCTCCTGCGTCGCCAGTATTTCCTCTGCGCTTTGTTTTGTGAATAAAGGAGTTTCTAATGTATTGTATTCTATTGGCTGCCGTTGCTCTGCCCGCTTCTGTTGAGTTGAGTACTCAGCTCAGCCAGCTTCTGTGTTACGCTCGCAGCACACAGACAGAGAGACAGAAGCTCATCCATATGTATCGTATTATTACTATTATTATTATTATTATTATTATCCAGATCTGTATTATATCATTACGTATTGTTTTATTAGACGCCACGGCCGGCATGGTTCTAGCCACTGAATGGGTCGACGACGACGACGACTGTTGACAGTTGTGTCTGTCTACAATCGATCTACACGCCTCGCTATCGATCGGTATCGTCCTCACGAGGGTTTTACTTGAGCTCGTTGTCGCAACGATCAACCGCAATTCGATGGTGGGAGCTGGCGGGATAACGCCGCGGTCGGAGCTGCAAAAGGAACATGCACTACAAGTGCTCATAGGGGTTGAAGCTGCTGTACCAGCAGTAGAAGCGATAGTAGTAGTAGTCGTATTAGCAATAGTAAAGTTTTCGGGCTGACCCTCAGCCAAGATTTAACGTCCACGGAACTGTTTGTTTCACATTGCTTCATAGACGGACAGCCCCCATAAATACAATTGTGCAACGGTGGGGCTCGAACCCGCGCACCTATGTGTCTCCTCCGGTTGCGAGGCGCAGACTTAAGCCACAACGCCACCGGACTCGACAGTATTAGCAATAAGAATACTAGTAGTTGATGCAAAATTTGTGTTTTTGTAAGAGACGTAGCTGGAAAACGGGTTTTTTCCACTCTTCTGTTTTTGCCACACTTACCGCACTGGGAAGTGTGGCACACCGGTAGTGTGCGACTCCAGGACGCTAAAAAACAGTCGTCTCCGCATCACCCTCAGACTGGGAACTGTCTACGCGAATATTTAAAACGATTGGTGGGAGGTAGAGGGAAAGCCTACCCATGGCTTGCTTTTTCGCGCCGGGGGAGCGCGTGCTGTGGCAGCTACTTGCGATGTGACAGAGACTTGTGCAATGCCAGGCCGTCCCACTACCTGTCCCATCCTGCCATGCCTTCAAGTCCAGAAGATCAATCCTGAGTAGCAAACTGGGAGCAACAGGGGATTCACGGGATGTGAAAAAGTCTTATGTGGCTTTTGTTGACAAGGTTGCCCCTTCAAGGGTATCGTTTGGGCGAGCAGAGGAGCCGCAACTATCGCTCACCGTTCAATTGGTTTTCATCCTAAATACTTCGATCCTTTGAGCCTGACGCAGACGATTTAGGTTTGTTGCGAATGCTAGAGCGCCCATTCGGAGCCCATACATATTTGAAACCAGAAAGGGCACAATTCCACTCGGCAAGCCATCTGATGGTACCTCTACGATGTACTCGAAATTTTTGGCCAAAGAGACGAGCCAGCAGATTGGACTGTAGGAGGCGGGGTCCTTCGCAACCAGAATGAGGCCTGCGGTCTTCCACTCAGCAAGGACGGAGCCCAGGCGAAACATCGCTTGTTTTGCCTCCTACTCCCCTCTTTAGGACGTTTCGGGAATGCATAATGCACATACGTCACTGGCAACGGTCAGCAATTAGTGTGGACACACAAACCCACTAAACTCGTATTCCTCCTTACCTTCCCAGGCTCCGAATTGCATGGCATTTCTTCAAGGCCCGTATTCCCTTGGCGACTGCTTTCATTCCTGCTTGCCCGGCTGCCTCCAAGGCCGCGATCGGAACACACTTTTTCTTGTTTAGCAAAAGTGTTGCGTTGAAATCCTCAAATGTAATAAAGTTAGACTGATAGGCTTCTGTTACCAGCCTGAATTAGCATATTGACCTGTCCAAGATTGCCCCGTGCTCGGCAACTTTGGCCTCAAGGCAGGGCGTGTTTCTGTCGGCAGCTAATGTTCAATCTGTGGCACGTGCGGCGGAAGAGGCCCGCGAGGGGAAAGGGAAGGATTGAGAAAGGGAACTAACTGCTCGTTGATCGGGGCGGGCGGGAAAGAGACGTGCGCGGGGACAGCGCCTTCTGGTGGCAAGGCGCTCTACTGAGAATGGCGACCTACCTTCAAACCTCCATCGTGAGCTCTCGTAATGCAAGTCATTATTCACCAGCAGTTTAGGGTTGCAATAAAGAACTTGTAACGAGAAATTACTAGACTGACAATAATATAAACAGGCCTTTAGTTATTATTAGTACTGGACTACATGGGAAACAAGTAATACACGGCATATATTGCCTAGCAAGATGGCTTAGTGGCAAAGCCTGTGCTTTACATTCTGGGTTCGAAACCCAGACCGGCCACCCTTAATTGATTTTCATGGTTTCCAATTTAGACAAGGTGAATGCCGGAGTGGCTTCAAAATTGGCCATAACACGAAAATAAACGTATAATATAGCCTTACGGAACAACTAAAAAAAATATATCCATTTCGCATACTCAAACTCGCGTCGTGTCGAAATCGAACCTGCAATCACGCAATTACCTACCTGCGATATGCACCACACAGCCCCGCCTACTCCGATCATACGAGTGTATTTTAGAGTAAGTACCGCCACATCATGTCCTTCTCCATGGGATACAACTTGAATTACAGCGGCCAGTAATAACTGTCCATCGCTGAAGGTGACAAGACGGCGCCAGTAGCTATGATACGGTCATAATAGCCACAACCACAGCACTATATGAATTAATTATATTGTATATATATATATATATATATATATATATATATAGATGTGTATAATCGATGCATTTCAAATATATTGCTGTAGAATGTGATTACGTTTGTTGCTGTTAATCATCAACGCAGCTGAACATCATCCGGATCTGGATTCGACGAGCCACCGCATGGATAGGATGCAGAAGATACAGGTGCAGCCTAGTGGAAGCGACAGCAACAGGTGGTATTCGAGTGGGACAGGACGGGGTAAGAGGGCTGTGCTTGGATCCAGATGTTGTGCTGCTTTGAAGTGTGCACAGCTGCACAGGTGGCCTCTGAGGCGCGGCCAGGCGTAGTAAAGCAACACCGCCGCAGAGATGCCGGGCGGTAGCGCAGGTTCGTTCTTCGGAGAATTTCACTGAGCGCGCTATTTTCATCGCCGCCAGAGACAACGGCTAACATCTGTTAGCGCTGTGTGCACCGGTCCGGTGTTCTCTGGTGTGGTGTGCGATAAACTCTCGCGAGTCACTTAGTGGGGAAGGTAAACATCGTCGTGCTCCTAGGATGTTGTCGTAGGGGAGAGGAGGGAGGGGGTTGTTGGCTAAACGTTGCCCCCATATCGACCATGTAGATACTATCCCCCACTACGACCAAGTAGATCGCCGCAGCGTCTCCATTCAGCCCCCCGCTTTCTATTTTGAAACGCGTATGGGATAATCACCTCGAGAATCGGCGTATAAAATTCGTAGTGTGTCATTTATTCGGCAACAAAACAGACAATGCATTCAATCGTAGTGTTTTATGTATAGCAAGGTGGTATGTAATCGTGGTGTGAACAAACTCCGTTGACTTGGTATATATACAGTTGGAGATGACGGGCCGGCCACTATTATATGGTAGCCAAAGCAATGAGTTAGCAACTAAGCACGTTTAAGTTAAACAATCGCATTTGTATTCGCATATATATATATATATATATATATATATATATATATATATATATATATATATAATATATATATATATATATAATTTTTTAATGACAATTAAAACAATTCAATTGTGAGACGTCGATCACTTTAAACCGGATCGTTCCCAGGTCATCACTTAATTACTCCCGGTCATCAACAAAACGGGCACTCCAAATTCTCTCTGAGTCGTCTGACACACTGTCTCCGGCCTGTTGAGCGCCTTCCGCAGTCAGAAATCTGATAACACTTCGATGCTTTCTTATTATTCTTTGGTCTTTTTTGTTCTAAAAGTAATCTATATTAGTACAATGGATCAGACGCGTACTCTCTGACCTTATTTATTTCTTCGAAACTCGTTTGGTGGTTACAAGCTGTACTTAAATTTCGAGTAATATCTATCAAATTTGCAATTCTTGTATTTGTATTCTCGTATGCCGCACCCCTATCAGTAATTTTCCCTACATCATCTTGGTTTCTAGCCACTGCTAGGCGCGTAGTTAAGTTTGTTCACATCGAGAATCGGATATTACTTATCTAACTTATTTATTAACTATTACTTCATTATATATATATATATATATATATATATATATATATATATATATATATATATATATATATATATATATATAGTATGCATCACTGTGCTGTAATTACATAGGTGTGCTATATTAACATACATGTGCTCTCTCTCTCCGTGTTTTGTTTGCTGTCATCGGCCAATAATGGACGAATTGCAGAGCTGGGAGCCGTTTTCACGTTCGGCAAGAGCAAGTTCAGCGACAACCTGCCGGGCACATTCTGGGTGAAGAATGACGTCGTGATCAGCGTCGCATGTGGCGATCAGCACTCTGTGTTCATCACTGCATCAGGGCGCGCCTTCTCGTTCGGTTCCAACGACTACGGACAACTCGGACAGGGCCATACAAAACCACTCGTCAATCCCAGATGCATCAAAGGTAACTTGTAACTCCTTCATAGACACACACATATTTATGTAAGTATATATATATATATATATATATATATATATATATATATATATATATATATATATATATATATATATATACATGAGTACAAAGTTTTTTTTGCCATCATCAGCTATCTCACGTGGCGGCCGTCCTTGTTGCCATGACGACCGCAGTAGATAAATATAATTGTATACATCAACGTAATATTTAAGTCGTAAAATATCCTAGATTTCCTAAGGAGACGACATGGTGACAAAATCTTCGTATTTTGCTTACCCTCCAACTAGCCCTAAATGAAGACGAAACAAGAAATGGGTCTATTTAGATCTCATCTATCTACGCGTTTATGCAGCCGATGGAGAAATTTAACTACGGCGGTATACCACTTCCTACAGTGATGTTTGCCACCGTTCTGATGCTTTCACTGCAAGAGGATTTAAGGTGGTCAGGTCTAGTTGTCAACCTGGCGTGTGCCTTGGGGCTGTAGGGCTGTGCGCGGCATTTAATGGACTAGCTTCATTCCCGGAGCACGGAGGAGAATTACCTATTCACGCATGGAGCAAACGCCTCCTAATGCGGTCTAAGGGTTTTAGCAGTTCGCCCATGTGAAATTATGAACTGATCCTTTTAAATGATTGAAAGCAGAAGCCTCAGGTATAATGAGAGAGAAAAAGAGGGCTGTCCCTTGTGTACTCGGTGAATTGCCCCAATAAGTCTATGTTGTATAATTATCTCTGCCCGTTAATGACTCGAGACTTGCTAAATTAATTACGTCGATGACACAGGAGGTGCATTAGACCTTTATCTCTTCTTTCGCTCTTGGAGCTTCTTCTTTACTGCCAAAACGTGCGAGCAAATTGTCGTTCAGGTTTCTTTTCTTTTACTATTTCGCTTTCTATAAAAAAAAAAACATATATATATATATTCTATGATTTTACATGTTATATGATTATGCATGTTTAATATGGATTCTAGCGCTGAAGGAAAAACGCGCCATCTTGGTAGCATGCGGGCGATCGCATACATTGATCGCCACCGACGACAAGAAAGTGTACGCATTCGGCATCAACTCCGAACACCAGCTGGGCATCAAATCAAGCGCAGCCTATCATGCCGATCCTCAGATGGTGTCGACGCTTTCTGGCGTACAGGTTCGTCGCGCACGCTGTAGGGCTTAATATATATATATATATATATATATATATATATATATATATATATATATATATATAACTCACACGTCTATCATATTTAATACTAGTATTGAGTATTAATTAGTGTAACGTCGTTAACTTGACCTATATATATATATATATATATATATAGGTGAACCTTAGAACCTTAGAGGTTTATTCAATGCGTTTTGAGGGATCGCTGCGACGGTCGGTAAATCACCTTTAAAGCTCTCTCCCTCTCGGGTATCGATTGTCGGCATCATCTCGTCGGTCGAAATTATGCGAACGATAAACCTCGTTTGAAGTCGGCAGAGAGATAGATAATGGCTTGTTTAATCATCTGGCCTTCGGAGATCTCCCGGCGCACTTATGTCGCAGCCTACTCGCATGTTCCCCTTTCTCTCTCTCTCTCTCTCTCTCCCTAATAGATCGCCGAGTTCATTGGGCAACATTGTTTCCGCTACATCCGTCTGGCATCCCTATATATAGGGAGATCATATATTTACTGTTCATTAAGCAAACGTAACCTGAGTAAGATGAGAAAGTTAGAAATTGCATACAAAAGTAATTCCTATAAGGACTATAGCGTAGGTTAGAATTGAAGAGAATTCTCAAGACAAGATTCTTGGACTAAGTTTTCTGGCAAAACAAATCAAGAAAACACAAGAAATTGACTTGTACTGAAAATGTCAACCATATGTTTGATGTCAGGATAATGCAGAAATAGTTCTTAACTATATATAACATACAAGCGTGTCATACTCTTTATTTAAATAAAAATAATATTTTAATCATAAATGACTTTATATATATATACATACATAATTGCTCTCGCGGCAGACATAGGCTGAATACAGTGTTCAGATTATAGTTGTAGTGCTAATTGTCATTACACTAGCTTGGCGTAATGTTTGCAACCTTGCAATACAATAAACGTAATTTATTGTATCGTGTTATTATTTCTTGTTTGTTAATTCGCTCTTTCTCCCCTCTTTCACTCTCTTTTTTCCTATCTGTATGCAGGTGAAGGCTCTTGCGGCCGGCGCTGATCATTCAATGGCGCTCAGTGCCAAAGGCATCGTCTATGTCTGGGGCTCGAGCGAACACGGCCAGCTCGGCTTGGGCCGTAAGAAGCAGCGCAAACTGCCTGTCCAGCTCAAGACCGAGGGCAAGGTGCTCGCCATCTCGGCTGGGGCCTACCACTCGGCCTATGTGAACAGCGAGGGCCATCTGTTCACGTTCGGTAAAACTTGTTTCTCTCTTGGTGTCTTCGCACATACGTAGCGAGCGCATATATACATATATATATATATATATATATATATATATATATATATATATATATATATATATATATATATATATATATATATATGTATATATATATATATATATATATGTGTGTATTCGCATACATGACATTGACAACGGGGACTGCCTCCCCTCCTATCGATTCGCTAGTTCTCTCTGTTTGAAATTAGGACGATTTCGATCATTATGCTAACGTTGTATGTACGTTAGAACCTAATATGTGTTTATGCTTAGTGCGTGATGTTGTTCACTTTATTGTAATGAGTGCACTTAACGCTCGCATTGGCGACACCGGTACGTACGAGTTGGGTATCGTAGTGCACAAGACGGCGCTTGCCTTGCCGTACATTATAGACAGCTTTTGCGAGCAGGTTCAGATGCCTGTCAGATGTCGAGTCTGGTGGCGTGGTGCATTCACCTGCGCTTCGCGACGGGAGGAGACACTAGATAGGTGCGCGGGATCGAGCCCCACCGTTGCACATTTGTATTTATGGGGGTCCGCCTATGAAGCAATGCGAAAAGCAGTCTCGTGGACGTTGAGTCTTGGCCGACGGTCAGCCCGAAAAGTTAAAATTTAAAGATGCCGGTACAGTGTGTGTAAAAACTTTATGGTCAGCAGACTCAGCCCATCTATCTTGTGTTTCGGATGCAAGGGGCGACAGACTATGACAGTGTCAAAGACCGGATACCAAAACTAAAGTCTGGCCTCTAGTAAATGAAAAATAGGTGAGCGCCAGGGCCATCTCTGAAAGGGCCTCTCTGTGGGTGAGGATAAGGTGCAAGTAGGAAGAGACCAGAATTTATTCAAGTTCAGATAGATCTTATTCCTTCGAAATGTGGTAGACTCTGGGTTTTAAGAATAAAGTCCTAACATATTCTTCATTACGGCAAGACCTAACTTAAGGCCGGTGCGCCTAATAGCTATATGTGATTAGTTGTGGGTCTGGAGGGTCTGATGTGAATCTGCGAGGAAGTTTTGACTGCCGATGGCGTTAGGGCGCCGTATAGAAAGACCTCATAATTGTAAGGATTCAGGGAGAGGCCGCAGTCCTTTGAGCATCGTTCCGCGAACTCCGGATCTATCTCCCTCCCCCAGTGAGAGCTTAAAAGACCTTTCCTGACCGATTACTGACATCTTGTGGCCTCACCACCTCAACAATGTTCAGACTTCCGACCGTACCGTCGATATCAAAATTGACTATATATATATATATATATATATCTGTGTGTGCTAGGGTAAATTACATGTATACATAATTACATATATGAATATTTGAAGTCACATATATGTATATCGAGCTTTATTAAACATATATATATATTTATATATATATATATATATATATATATATATATATATATATATATATAAACTAATCGTTTGTGCGATGTATGCGCTTCATATGATCTATCGCAGGAGAGAGCGAACATGGTAAACTGGGTACGAGCTTGGCGCCTCGCCGATGCAGGAAGCCTTCGAAAGTGCCAGACATCCAGGGCACGGTTACGTCAGTTGCCTGCGGTGGCTCACACACGGTAGCGTTGACCAGCGACGGGCGCGCCTACTCCTTTGGAGATGGTACGCTTGTTCTTTGTTTCTCGGTCTACGTGCTTTTACCGACCGTTCGTTACGATTCAATTCAACGGAGCGTAACGCTAGCCCGTTACATATTGAGATGCTATGAAACTTAGAACTTCGTTGTTATGAATTTCCATAGCTATAGAACTTCGAATTATGGTGGAACTTGCACATCACAGGCGGGAAGACGGAAAAGCTTGTGAGGGCTCCCACTTCGATCGTTTAACATATATGCCTGAAGCAGATCAATTGTCTACTGCATGCCCTATTACATTAGTTGTGCTGACAGCGTAGTTGCAACATATGTTTGCTAGCAGTTACACGATTCCTGGCTCCGCTCGCACTCTAGTGTACGTAAAGACGTCATTGAGGCTCGTCAAGTACTAGCCTGGCCCCTCTGGGTAGCTGAGGTTTGAAACGCGATAGGAAGGGCTTCATGGGGACGACGAAAGGAAAGTGCCTGGTTTAGAACGAGTACCTACGTCAAGCGTCTGTAAGGGACGCTATCCTTATATGGGGCCTCACAAGCTGTCGGTGCAGATAGTTGTTGGTTTTTTCCATCTGAAAGTGGCGCTAACATCCTTGTATGGATAACAAGTCGTCTGGCCTTATCTAAATCAGGATAATTTTAGAGCCCTTAAGGGTACTAAAATCAACTCTTTAATACGTTTTGAGTGGAACCAAAAGCTGACAGAGACTGGGGTAATGTTCTACAAGGCACAGGCATTGAAATCGAACGTGCCTAGAAGGGCACAGGCTACAGAAATCGGTACCGAATAACCGGTTTCGCTGTCCATAGCTTCCAATATGAGGATGCTCCAGCAATGCTCGAAAACTCCGCCACTTTGTAAAGTACTATAATGCTACCGATAATACTGACATGTAGCCAATGTATGATGCAACCAATGGTTAGTAACAATACTAAGAACTATATACGTATACGTAATAAGCACATATTGGCCGGACTCTGTGGTGGAGATGGCGTGCCTCTTTGATCTCATCGTAAGTCTCTAGGTTGTAGCTTTTAAGAACAAAGGCCGAAGGCTTTACCCTTGAGTAACTCTTATTGTATATATATATAGACTCTGATTAGGGTATATTTTTTTCTTGAGTAACTATATATATATATATAGATATATATTTATGGCTCTAATTAGGGCATATAATATTACACTTCACTTAATAGTTATCGTAGGACTGGGTCAAAATTGTATTAGAATACCGCAACTAAATTCGAATGATGATGATTGCTTCATACTTCTACTACTATTCCGTAGTGTTACACATTCTGAATCACGGATGGCATTCGCTACCCATCAGCGACCGCGGCAATAAAATAACGAATAAAACTTGACGTGTGTTAAATTGTCGAATTGACGAATGTGTGGCTGATGAATACGCTTCCGACGCCACTGCTGCTTCTGCTGCAACAACAACGACATCAATCACCACAACAACAACAACATTAATCAGGACAACAACAATTTCTACTGCTACTACTACTACTGCCACCACTAAACAACAATAACTACTACTGCTACCACGACTGCGACTATGCTGACTGGCCACCCGGCTGCACGATTGATGATTGGCCACAACAATCACAACAACGATAACATTATTCACAACAACAACAGCAGCAACTTCTTCTACTACTTCTTCTTTTTTTTTATTGAATATATGTTACAGCCATTTTTATCGGAACTACTTTCGTTTTACGTGATTGAACCTACTACTACTACTACTACTATTACCACTAGACAACAATAACTAATACTGCTACCACGACTACGACTATGCTATCTGCCCGCTGGCCCGCCCATCCACCCTCTAGCACACGATTGATATTACAATTGGCCGATTGATTGACTGATTGATTGCAGGCTCGCACGGCCAGCTGGGTCTAGGGCCACGCATCAGCCACGCGGGTCGGCCGCACCTCGTGCAGGTGGCGACCGGCGTTCGCATGGCGCGCGTGTCGGCCGGCCAGAACCACACGGCGTTCCTGAGCGATGGCCGTCAGCTGTTCACGTGCGGCGAGGGCCGTCACGGCAAGCTGGCGCTCGAAGACGGCGAGATGGGCAGCGACAAGTTCAACCCGATGCTTGTCGACATTCTCTCACTGTTCCAGGTCCAACAGGTCGGTAGCATTGTGCATATATATATATATATATATATATATATATATAAATATATAATATATATATATTACTGCGGCGGCGACGACGACAACAACAACGTCGTGCGGAACGAAGCATGCTCTAGTAGCACAGTATAACTGCCACAGCATAGCCTACCCTAGCACAACAGCGCTTATGTGTGATTAATAAAGACTCAAGCGATTCGAGAAGAGAAGGTGGGCGGGGTGGAGAGAAGAACTGCAAAAGGCATTATTTGTCAGGGAAGCAGAGTAAGAGAGCGAGACTAAGCGAGCATAAAGTCCTACTTTTTTTTGGGGGTGAGAGGGAAAAAAATGCTTCTACGCACACCCAGAGCGGGTAGTGTGTGACTCGATGCCGATGTTGTTGGCATAATACCCACTAAAAACCTCTTAACCGCATAAAGTCCATAATTCAGCATAAAGTCCTACTAAAAGATATACTAGTACACGGAGATCTCCTCCACTACTACAGAGATTAGAAAGAAAAATACCATGCTTTTCTTGGTATGTCTACATAGCAACTCGATGCTGAGTCGAAAGCAATTAAGATTTAGATTATGACTCTTGTGAAAGCTCGGAAACAATTTTCAAGACAAGTGGATACCATGAAGTTCGATCTTAACGAGCATATATATATATATATATATATATATATCTCCTTGCGTGCTAATTTACGTGCTTGCAGGTATCCTGTGGTGGATGCCACACGCTGGTTCTCGTAGTGCCCGGTCTTGAAGATGGCCAAGGTAATCGAATGGGCGATTCACCTATCTCGGCGGCCGTACAAGCTACAGAGCTCACTCTGGCTCGACTTCGAAGACGCTACAAAAGGGCACTCAGCTATGCCGACCTTTACGCCGACGAAAATGATGGTAAAACTAGGATAATCGAATCGCCGGCCATAAACTGCTACTATAGTTTTTGAATGAGATATTACTGGAGGCAGTTAAATTAGTTGGCTATATAATTAGCGTTTTGTGGTTTGAGGATATTAGCCTCATCGAATGTATCTTACTCTAACAAATGGCTCTTTTCAGCGATAGAATACAACTGACATATATAATTAGTTTGTATATGTTTGTGGGTGTGTTCCCACTCATTTACGATTTTCAATACACAGTGACTATTAGAATTGCCATTTCCGGATCACATAATCTGAAAAAGGTAATAATATACTTTTTCTTCATATCCACGTGTTTATACTACTTTGCAGCCGAGAAGCGGTTGTCTCGACACTACTTAAACCTCGATGACTCAACTGCGTTTGGAACACTTCGATACATCGATTCGGATGTGGAATCCGACGGGGATGATGAAAATGCCAACATTAGCGCGGTACGTTCGAGTCCGAATCCACTGACAAGTCGCATATTTTTGTGCAAATATTCATAAATATAAAAGTTTTGTCAAGACACGTTTGTTTGGTGTAACATATAATATTAGTAAGATATGAGATGTGCGAAACACGTAAAACTGCCAACAAGGCCCGTGGAACTCTTGCGTGTAGTCTCGAAGTTTACTGGCCGCCGTGCATATTACGCGATTTGCTTTGCTGCTGTTTCGGGATAGCTTAGACGAACTCAATATAGTGAGACAAGAGGTCTGCTAAGATTGCAAAATCGCTGACAGACCCACGGGACACGCCGTTAATCTGCGTTACGAAGCAGTTTGTGCGAGTACGGCACCGTCTTCCGAGTTCATTATTTTGCCTTGACGTATCCACCACGAACTTGCCGCATAGTACTGCCAAGCATCATGAGACAGGGGCGAAAAGGCGGACCTGTAGCCGACGGCAGCTGTACAGATTGTGTGGGGTTGCTTCCCCACATCTCTTTGGCATGGAGCACTTTTGTCTCGATCAGGGGTGACCTTTGTGTCCTAGTGGGCTACGTTACTTACGAGTACCCCTGATATTTTTTTGGCAACGAGTTCAATATGTTGGCATGTGACGAGAGGAAATTAATTATTGCAGGAATAAGTACGTTTAACATTATCTAGCCGTCTGGGAGGGGTTTCACGACGCGTGATGCTAGCTGTTCTGGTGGTAGTTGACAACTCGATCGAGGTACTGCACGTGGCATTGCGAAAAACATGGTGCAAATATGCATCGTATAGAACTTGTGTGACCGACTTCGAAATTAGGCAGCTACGGATCACTTGTTGTCAAGAAATACAGAGTACATAGTAGTAGTAGTAGTATATATATATATGTAGTGCATCTACTAAACTCTAGAACTAGCACGATAAAAAAACGCATGAAATTGTTTGCTATGCACTTTAGTTTATACTTCATATATATCACCAGCCTGATGGGAGCATGGCTGCCCAGTATAACGTTTAGTCTTGGGGTAAACATAAAATGAGTCGTTACGCGACCCTTACTTATGTTCGCTGTCCTCTCGTATGTGTTAACCCGTTTCTAGACTCAGTTATTCTCTCTGC
This sequence comes from Dermanyssus gallinae, assembly GCA_003439945.1. Lineage (NCBI taxonomy): Eukaryota > Metazoa > Arthropoda > Arachnida > Mesostigmata > Dermanyssidae > Dermanyssus > Dermanyssus gallinae. Next base: position 699,810 of record QVRM01002238.1, read on the forward strand.
TCGATAATCTCAGACAAGTAAGTTATTTGTGCGTTACGGCTTCTCGTTATCTCTCTCTCTCTCTCTCTATTTCTCTCTGGCTATTTATCTAGCTTTTCCATGTACGTCAATGGAACCACAACCAACCCGTTTTGTTTTAAATTGATAATTGAATTCTGCAATCAGCTTACTTTGCTTTTCGGTGTTTTGCTTAAGCTGTAATTTGAGTTGTTGCCGCAGCTTGTGGTGGTGGTGATGGCTTGTTGGTGATAGCATTATAGTAAAAATGGTGAAAGAGAAATTTAGCGGCGTTTGCATGCATTGTTCGTACATATTCACATCGTGAGCAAATAAGGAACGTGGAGTTCTGTTTTCTGATGTTTGTTTGCCGTTATTCGGTGTCGTCTTCTTTGCGGTGTGTTCTGGACGGCAGGCGTCGGTGATCTGCGCCGACGGCACGGATGGCTCTCTAAAGAACGGCGCTAAAAAGACCAAAAATGGCGCCACAACCAAGGACGGAACTGGCAACAAGACTGGCCAAGCAGCAAGCGCAAAGGTGTGTGTCTACATAAACGGCCATCGCTTCATTCTTTAGCGGGACTTCAATGGAAGCTTCATTGTAATCCTACATGTGTTTGTGCATACTCATATATCAGCGCAATGTGGACGATTTATCTGTTTGAGTCTACGTAAATGATAAGCTTCACCTTAAGATCGCTGTTAGGTTCCATATATATATATATATATATATATATATATATTGCTCATATCCATCTGAATACGTGCATACTTGCCTGCTGTGGCTAGCAGTATGACCCATTTGGCTTTTTAGATTGGTGCAAATTGTGTGAACAACATTGTCAAGCAAAAACGTCCTAGAAAGGAGTAACCTCTTGTTTTGACTCGCCATATCGCCATATCGCCATGAGCCTATATATATATATATATATATATATATATATATATATATATACAACCGTGTATAAAACGTAAGAGCAATGTGCCGATTGTAGCCCAGATACCCAACGATCGTGATACTGAAAATGGCTTCTTTGGCGCCCTGTGGCTTCGACGTGTGAGCATTTTAACCCGTACGGATTCCTCTCCGCAAACGAATTGAGTGCAACAATGCGAGTAGTAGGCAGTGAAAACCTAGACGACTGAGGAACCCGCTCCACACTATTTGTGCGATCCCGTGTAAGCGGAGCCCGATGTACGGCTTGGATCGAAGGATCCTTTTTGTATCCATGTATCATCCTCATGATTAACATCAACAGGCCGCTTCCGAAGGCATCAGTTAGTTGTACGACGTTGTAGGTCGACGCGAGTCGATTGCTCTTCCGTAGCTGTCTAAAGGTGACCAACAACTAACTGTACCGTGTCAGAGAAATACTCTCGATGAACTCCGTACGCACAGCGTGTCGATCTCTATTTAGTTTCTACGTGCCGAATGCAAGCCTTTGCGTGGAGATTGTAGGTTTCGGCGGGGGGAGGGCTGGTTGGTGGAACCACTTCATTTCTGCGATGGCGAAAATGTAAGTTGTGGCAAGAAAACTAAACGAAGTCGACCACGCAAAGCTATTGGGTGCAACTTACAGCCGGAGAACAAACCCGAGGCACTGCTACATTGCACATCGAGGCTGTTTCGGTACTACACACCGTCTAAGTAGCCGCACGTCGAGTTTTTGGCATGCAATGCGAAATTGAAGGATTCTAAACGGAATCCCTTCAGCCATTCAAAGTCGCACATTAATTCCTAAAGTAGATTTCGAGACCGTCACACTCTTTCGACGTGCATATTTGAGGCCATTCTGGAGAGTGGCGCCATTTGTCTAATTCTGCTCGTTGGATTTTGGCGAGCTCAAGCTTACAGGCGTTCATAAGCAATGTATACACGTACATATATATATATATATAGATATATATATATATATATATATATATATATATATATATATATAAGTATGTCTAACCATGTAAGCTAACCTGCCAAATCTTCAAAGGGGAATATCAATTGTGATACAACGATATGATCGTGCATACAAATATGGACGCGTGTATATATGTACAAATTCACGTACTTGCGTACGAACGTATATACGCTTTGGGAGCGAAACACTTGCAAACAGCCAAACACGGATAATGCTATCCAGCTTTATCGACTCACAGCGCATTGTTCTCTCGCTATCTCAGGCTGCAGGTAGTAAAAAAACGATTGATATATCAGCCATATAAGGGTGGCGTCTCTGTGTGGATGTGCTTTATAGGTACGAGACTAATAACGACCCCTCGTCGATAGTGTCGATTTGGGTCTAATTCATTTCCTTTTTGAACGTCTGCGTGCTTCTCATTCTCACCTCATTTCTCTCTCTATGTTTCGTCATTTGTTTCATCGATTGGTTTATCTATATATCTACCTATCTATCAATCAATCTATCTATTGATCTGTGTGTCTATCAATCTATCTCTATATCTACCGTTACAGTCATCATCTTCCTGCACGATACAGTAGCCTGCTAGTGGCCTTACTCGGGCTACTTCGCACGTCCTGTAGCAGGAATCACTGAACCAACCACTCATCACCACTGGGCCGTGCTTGGCGGCCGCTGGACCTCGCAGGATGTTCTAGCAGTGGAGGAAGATCGACAAGCAGACAACAAACACCACGTTCTCTTTTACTGATCCTGCGTCTTGCGTCCCCGTCCCCCGTCTCCACGTCGCACCCCACTGTCGCCGCACTGTTCTTCGACCCCTCCCTCGCCGAACCCACAACGCCGCCCTATAACCCCCTAGTTGACCAAGTTACTGCAGCAGCAGCAGCAGGGGACAACTGATTGATGCGGTACAGCGGACGAGCCAACGACGACGACGACGACTGTTCGAGAGAATTTCCATCATAGCCGATCGAAGATCGTCCGGGTCGACCAGAGCCAGTTGAGCCAGCGGACGACACAAACGTCGATCAACCGGCTGCGATTCATGTCTGATTTATGGTTTTGACGCGCTTCGAGGTTATGATTCATTCAATAGAGGGTCGCGCCGGGGGTGTGGGGAGTATCAGTTGCCCTGCGAAGAGCACTACGGCGCCGCAACCTGACAATTCTTTCATTGGTCTGTCGCAAACGGAAATTCAGGCCATGCCGCTGTCCATGAGTTCCAAGCTGTAAGCTTTGTTTGTGCTGGCCGCCGGCTTGTAACACGTCAACCGTTGCTGGCTTGGCCCGTCTGTTGGTCGGTCGATCGGTCGGTTGGCTCTTCGGTCGGAGCACATAAGGACGAAAGGGTAACAACACTGGAGGTGAGACAATAATAATTAAATCAGCAAGGCGACAAGTGTCATCACAGTAGTAGTAGTAATAATGACGGCATCAGGGACACCGACAGAACGAAAAACGATACAGCGAGAGAGAGAGAGAGCGAGCGAGCGAAAGATGAATACAAAAAAATGCTTTCATCACGAAAAAAGCAAAAAGAGAGAGAGAGAACTGATTATGATGGACAAAATATGGTGTTCTTTTACAAGCAAGGCGGCACGACCATGTGGCGTTAGGGTATCACCTCACTTACACCTACACCGCCACCACCACCATCACCATCACATCACCAACAAGAACAACAACGATAACATCACCACTACCACTACGACCACTACAATAACACTATGATTCTAATCACCGTCACCGCGGCGTGCGCATAGATCGCAGCCAGCCTTCGTCCTTCCACACAGAAACACAACAATACAGTCACTCGGACCAATCCAAGACACTCATGTCTTGAAAGCACACCAGCAAACTCAAAAAATATGAATCACACGTACTTGCGCGCATGAGAGTACAGGTGAATTAGCGAACCGACCTGCTCACAAGCCCATACCGGGTCAGGTACACACACAGACACACATATACACGGCTACCCTACTACATATACACGGCTACCCTACTACATATACAGGCAAATGTAACGGAAGACAGCCTAGCGTCAATCATGGCGGCTCACCTCGTTTCGATCCTCATGAGAGTAACAACTATCATAATAGCGATGATGATGATGATGAAGATAGTTATAATTATTCGCGTTATGACGATTAATTTCTTATTATTGTTGTGATTACTATTATTGTTAATGTTGTTATGACAATTACCTCCAACGTTAGCCTGGTATCGGCGGCGGGCGGGCGGGAACCAACCACGTAAGATCGCCACGCTTCCTTCTGGGACGCGATGTGGACTATACAACTATTCGGCGAGTCTGACGTGACGTGACGTGAGAGCGTGTCGCCATACACGCCACCGCGCCAACTGTGATGACCGATAATAATCATTATATTAATGACAATAAGAATGCAAATAATGAGAATAAGATTAATACGTGGTGGATGAAAGGGTGACTCCGGAGCCGAGCCGAGCTGAGGAGAGAATGCGACGAGACATGGTGGCGAAGGCCTGGCGACGAAACTGCGTGGTGAACTGGGCACACACTAGACAGATTTGATTGACTACTTCATTTGAGTTTAGGCCTTATTCGCTCCGATGCGACGGTGTTCAGCAGACCCACGACGACGGCGCAGAATTTACGTGGAGACTCGCCGAATGCTGTTGTGAATGTTCGTGTGTTATTGTTACTGGTGCTGTTATCGTTGTTGTTGTTGTTCTTGTTGTTGTTGTTGCTGCTGTTGTGGTTGTTATTGTAGTTGCCAGTGGTATCCTTGTTGTGGCTGCAGCGGTTGTTGCTGTTGCTGCGTCTACTTTTAGATCTATTGATTGGGGGGAATGGCCAGCGCGGCCGGCACAGCACTTGTGTAGAACCTGCACGGGGCTGTATGCAGGCATCTGTCCTTACTATATCGTAGTGAACGCCTCGCAGCTCTGTTATCTGTTAGTTCGTACGTCATAATTTGCCTGTATTAGAGGATTGGCGTTGTTAAGTGGTTGTTAAATCACTTCAATCAATCTCTCGCTCTTTTTCTTATTTCTTCTTCGTCTTTCTTTTATTTTATCATTATTTGCGAAATTCCCACTTAGCGACTCTGACCTAGGCAAAAAACTGTAGACCAGATGGCTGTAGTTTGCATTTTGTCCGCATGCTCGTTTGAATTCGCCAGCAACACTCGTAGAGTGGCACCCTGTGCAGCGCACCTACACAATGGCACTTGCTCTGCAGTGCAAGGCCCCCTTTTCAGGATTGTCATTGGTTGTCATATGAAAGGTAGCTTACAAACATCAGGAATTACTGACGACTGGGGCGGGATTGGCGGAGTGAGAAAAATGAGAGGACGAACATCACTTGAAACTCTATCTTACAAAAAGTGGGTAGGTTTTGTTGCTGTCTTTCCGATTCTTGGCTGTTGGTTTTCTTGTCGGTGGCAATACCGGAACATAGCCGGAAATATATGTCGGGGATGGTCCTAGTTACGGTGTACACTATTTATGCTAATAATAAGTAAGCTTGGTCGATAAACCTTATATATAGTGGGTTGTAAGGAATTGCCCCCAGTGAATTGTTGTGGCGACAAACTAAATCAGCTCGACGTCGAGACGTGCGGTCAACCACCTGGACGGGGTGCCAAGCACCGCCATGACGTTACCGCGTTGTATATACAATGACAGCATTTGCAGGAAAATTCACCAGCACGTGGGTCCCCCTGTGCGGCTAATCTGAGACACTTATATACCTTAGCAATAACTTTCTCAGTAATTTTTTTCTATGCCCCTTATGGTCTCTCGAAGGCAAAAGGTCGAAGGTCTATAGAAGTCTCCGAAATGCTATACTTCTGGCACTTATGTCTCTTCGCATGCGACACAGCATAATCAGCCTGGGGAGCGTCGTGACTGACCATTGATGTCGGTACATATATATATGTATATATATATATATATATATACATATATATGTATATATACATATATATGTATATATATATATATATGTATATATATATATATATATATATATATATATATATATATATATATGTATATATATATATATATATATGTGCAACTGTTTGCTACAAAGAACAGAGTGCACTGCAACCGGCGAGCTGCACAAATGGTCACGATATCTAGGCTTCAAATTTGCTAATTGCCTACTTTTATCCTCTCATCAGAGTAGATGGAGCCACAGTCAAAACTGACGTCTGTCTCAATGAGCTCGCAGGTGTAACCTTATCGAGGCATGATGACTCTCAGGTAATGTAAACTGGTGGTATTAATTCAAGCCTATCACTAGCCTACCTACTCCCGAGGCTGGTTGCTCGGTTTCGGGGCATCCTAGCATTCGTAGTCCTTGTTTCGTCATTCGATATCATCCGCTCACTGCGTACAATTTGCTATTATTTCGATGGTCGGTCAGTTCGTTTTGGTCTGGCCTTTCGTTACACAACACATTGCTGAGTTGTGACACTCGGTCTGCGAGCCTTTATCCGTCTGTAAAGTCTATGGCAGAGGTGTCCGTGTTGCTGTGGTGCTTCGTTTCTTTGTCTTCGTCGTACTGCCGTCATCGTCGCATAGCCGGCATGATGACTACCCTACTGCGTTTCGAACTCATGTGACGTTTTGTCGAAAACCAACAACACATCATGGCCGTTGGCCTCACCGCGACACTACCACCACTACCGCCACTACATATGATACTTACGACACAAATGCGCATATAAAACATACACAAGAATACATAGACGCACACACACATATATATATATATATATATATATATAATAAATCTAAACACAGCGCACAGAAACACCTCACACCCGTCCAGAAGCACGTGTTCTGGCTTACACATTACATGATCTGCTTTACGAGATTGTCCGACAGAAGAGGTATGTTGTTTGGGGGAGAGCAAGCTGAAGGGGCTTAACGAACACGAATACAACAAACACCCTTGCGGAAGACCTACGTTCGAGAGACAAGAGGCTTTTCAACGACATCAACAATGACCTTGGGGAAACTGCAGCTTTTGCTGTTACTGCCGCTAAATCAAGCAACACTAATCACCACCACCACCACCGCCATCACTACTGGGTGAGACAGAGATTAGTGGCACCGGTCATCAGGTGCGCGGCGAGGTCTACGGCTGCCGTCCAGACGCTGCAGGACAACAACAACAACAACAACATCATAAGACCATCGTGATACGCGTGATTTCTGTGTTGCTGTTGTTGTTGTTGTCGTTTGCACCTGTTCCACACAAGGTTTTCCCGGTGCGACGCTCGAAACGCCCGAAACCGCCTTTTCATCCTACCATCCCCCAATTGTCCAAGTCGTCCTATTTGTTTACTCCCCCCACTCCCTATGCTCCCTCTCTTCCTTCCGCCCTCCCCGGACCTCCCCCGACCTTCCTGCGTTTCCAGCTGATTGTTGGGCCAGCCGATGGACGACAGCCGGTAGACAGAACACACTTCGGCTATCGAGCGGCACGCTGGCTAGAGCTACCGTCGTCACTCGGAGAGTACGCTGTGATAACACGATAAGAAGTAGAAGGCGGGGCATGGTCAATCTGCCCCCGCGCCGCCCACGCCGGTGGCGCGGGCAGTCGGACCAATGCAGTGGGCCCATGCGCAAAAACACAAGCACACCTACATGCATGTTTATATACATATATACATATATATATATATATATATATATATATATATATATATATATATATATATACGTACATGTATGCACACACAGACGACCCACTGAAACACGCCTAAGATGATGAGGGTTAGTTCGGTCAAGTTCGAGTGCAATAATGAAGAAGAAAACAATATAAATATACTGTGTTGTACTGCCTGCTTCTGCAGATGAGAAACCCTTGCTTAGTAACAATTTATAGCATCGCTATTGTCCGATAGACACACACACAGAGCATACAACTACATCATACACCGGCATGGAAAGCACGCTAACGGCTTGCACCACCATCACGTGCAATATTACGTGTGGCAATGCCGGAACACTACGGCATTGCGCCGAAACCAACTTCAATATAAATAAATAATATATATATATATATATATATATATATATATATATATACATATATATATACACCAAGTCGCACGTACAATCACCGATTTTATATGTTTGGATACGATTTCAGCTGTAGAATAGATAGGGATTACTTCACGGCAGCGTGACATGCGCGACATTGGCTGTCGATGTGTCTCAGTGTGATTTCAGATTTACATATCTACATAACTTGACTAATATATATATATATATATATATATATATATACTCGTGGCCCAACTACACTGATTTGCCGGTTGATTGATAATTCGACGGCTTTTTAGACAATGCGGCCCCTGAGTGCTGTGCGTAAGGCAAAAAGCCATCGCCAGATAGTCATTCTTAAATCGAACACTCAGAATAATAAACCGAATATAACGCGGCTCATTCGGTGGTCTGTAGCCGTAGCAAATGTTTGTAGGTGGTTGTGTGTCTGCACACATCCTGTATGAGATTATCTGTGGTCGCTTCGCGAATACACGAAGTGTATCATCATCACTCGATGTTAGCAAGCAGAAGCGGGGGGGGGGGGGTATGTCATTGCTGCTGTTGCAGCTGCTGTTTCGAATGGCTCTCGGTCAGCTGGCGAAAAAGCTGGCAATCTGCTCTGCTGTTTCTGAGGTGTTCTTTTAAGTGACACGATGTGGATGTGCTTTTTCGCACGTGAACTCACCCGAGGCCTTACCCCCAGGGGGAGTTGCTAGTTGTTTGCGCTCCTCCCAACAAACTAGAGCGACCTAGATAGAAAGACAGCCTACCTGCTAGCTGCCGCGTCTGAAGTCATTGAGGTGGACGTCGTGACGATACAATCTTTTCGAGCAGCAAGCATACACACAAACAGCCCGAACGACGAGTCTGTGTCAGTTCAGTCAACACACGTTCAGTTTGTTCAATTTGTGAGTAGTGTATGTGCTATACAAAAGCGTGTGCAAGCCTATCCGGTTCGTTGTTTGTTTTTGCGTGTGTTAGAGGGTGTGCGTGTGACGAATCATACAAATGTTTACGGTTACAGGCCTGATTTGGCAGAGGACACGGTGGAACGAAGATCTGTCGGTCGTTAGACGATCGACGGGTTAGTTGGTTGGTTAGTTAATTAGTTGGGTGATTCGTTAGAGAACGGCACGGAATTGGTGGGATGCATCGCAGCTGATGCATGGACGATGGATGGACGAAGTACGTAAACGCGGGGGGTATACGTTAAATAATCAATACGTTCTGTTAGTAGTAGTACTAGTAGTAATTATCATCAGCTCACTGGCCCAATACACGATACAAGGCGATCTGATCTGAGCGAGACGGGCTATTGGTGGTGTCGTCGGCCAAGTATGTCACTTGCAGCACAATAATAACAACTAGATATCAGATACGAACGGTCGATCAGCTGAACGTCGAAGGCAATCAATCGCGGCCTGCGTACGAGTGTTTACTCATTTTACTGTTTATACTTAACGGAAATACGGTATACTTATGGGACGAGATAGGAGGCTGACGTGGCAACTACACGTGTTTGGTGAGACTTATTCCTAAAATGACTGCAGCTGAATAAAATATATACGTATACACATTCTATATATATATTTACGAATAATATATTGTAATAAAAATATTTAACGAGTGACTAAAGCTTATTCTGTCTTCTTTTCTAAATCAATGCATTAAGTATCGTAGATTGTTTAGGCGGCGAAACAGAACTGTGCCCAGTTCCAAGATACTCGGGGATGTTATCAGGATGCCAGTTTCGTTTCTTGCACAATGCAAAGTGTATTATGAGTTTGAGGGCAGCTCATCTTCATAGAGTGGCCATTACAATACAATAGTATATTCACTTCTTACATAAACTTCAGAGCGTCATTGGCAATGTAGCCAGCATCGGCTGACTTCAATTGACCGGTAAGATTCAATGACATCGAAGGAACTACTTTAGGCTTCAGGGGCAATGAACCTTAAAGTGTTTAATAAACTGCCAGACCAACTTGGCTAGCTTAGCGAAGGCAACAACTTAAAACTGTAGTTAGTATAATGTTTACTATAGATGGCTGTACGCGTGATTAATTTTGTTCATGATTTGTTGACAGTTTCCGGACGACGCGGGGAACATTGTTAATTTTAGGAGCACAATAATTTGTTGGAGTCTGCATTAGGCTACCCAAACATGAGACCCATAAAGATAAGGTATTGGTATGTGCACATTAAATTTCAGGTAACAAAGAGTAGTTTGTTAACGTCAAACGCAAAACCGTTTAAGTCTAGAAGGAAACATATTGATGGTAAGAAGGTTGCAGTAAAGCATTAACTTTCCATGCAAAGAGCACGTAAACAGGACGCCGTGGGTTTTGGGAAGGTACTATATTATCTGGGCTCAGTTTGTAAACGATCCAGAAGGCGCTCCAAGGGTAGGGAGGCGATGAGGAAAATTTACTTCAGTAGATTCGGTAGGCACAGTAGCGCATTTATCCGAAATAGTTCAGAACGTCGTTTAGCATTATTTTTTTTCCAACTGCTTGGCACAAGCCGGAGGACATAAAAAACTTTCCTTGTTTAGGGAGCTGGGGAAATGAAATAGCTTCTATGTGACCCCTGCATATAGAAAGACCCACAGACCTTAGGGCGTCGTTAATGGCTAGCACATCAGATTTCCACTTATTTGATTTCTAGATAACGCGAGAAACAATGTGAGTTTAGCAGTAGTGCACCTTGGTAGATTGAGGGGGGGGGATCACTGACCTCGCACATAGAGAGTAACGTATTCTAATATGTTGGGGGCTACGTTAGTGCTTGATTTTTCATGCATTGCACGTCTAGACTTCACGCGTCGTTGGTATAGTGGTTAGCATAGCTGACTTCCAATCAGTTGACCCGGGTTCGATTCCCGGACGACGCAAAAATAATTTTAATTTGGCAGCAACATACTTTCATACATAAAATGTACATAGGTTTTAGGACGTTGCTTATATTGTGGTTCATATAGATTACTTCTAGCCCCGTGGACCCAGATCCGTTTTTGGACGACACAAACAATTTATTTACGTACACATGAGTCGCTGACTAAATCTTCGGCGTCTTCTGCAAAGCCGCTAGCCTCCAATCTACGCCAACAATTGGAAAAGGCCATTAATGCTGTACTCAACCCGAGTCCGCCAGCGCCGCTGCTTTCGACTGGAGAGCCTGAGGGGACAAACTCGCAAGCACCATCATGTTAAATGGTCAATCAGATATAAGGCGCTGGCTTACTTCATCCGTTCAACCACAAGCAACAGCTCACACTGGCGCCACGTCGACACATTCTTCAAATCGCAACCAACGCACACTCTCAAGCAAACCCGCCAGGAAATAGCTTTCCAACGTACGTATCAAAGGCTGCCGCTATCAAGTCCAAAATAAAGATGATATCGTGCATTCCCCGAAGTTTAAGAGAAAATTTTGCCGTCGAACTGTCAAAAACTATCAATCAGGTGTGTTCGGTGGCCAGCCAGCACAGTTGGGAACGGCTGATAGAATTTCCAACAATGATGTTTAGTATACCGGTGAAAAAGGAGAAGGGGCGCACGCTCAGCTCGGTCCTACGAGAAAATTTACTTAGAATTCGCAGAGGCGCACGCCTGGAAGAGAATCCTCACGTAACTAGTGGACGACCTTCGCGAGCTACAAGTACTGACGACGCCAGTCGTAGAGCAAAGATCGTGCAGTCAAAGCTGTCCCAGGGGGACGTCTCTTCCGCTGCTCGGACCCTGCTTTCTACAGATCAGACTGCCCCAATTGACGCAAATACTAGAGCAAGTTTATTGAAAAAGCACCCCGCACACCCCACGGATCCAGCGTACCCTGAGGCGCCGACGCAGGTACCCCCAGCGTCTGAAATTGATGTCACGACTGAGGAGATTCGAATCGCCATTAGAAGTTTTCCCAAGCAGTTCTAGTGGCGGCCCGGATGGTCTTCGCCCTCGGCATCTGAAAGATCTCATAGGTTGCCGCCAGGATGATAGCAACCCCCTGTTGCAAGCGTAACGTCACTTCGTTATTCTAGCAGTCAACGGGCGACTTCCAGAGTTTACGCTATCTACTTTTTACGGCGCAACATTAATCGCTCTACGAAAAAAGGACGGTGGTATTCGGCCAATCGCCGTGGGGCTTACCCTGCGTCGGAATGATTTTAATGAAGAAAGCTATGACGGCTATTCTCGAGCTAGTGGCTCCCATGCAACTAGGGTGCGGGATAAAAGGAGGAGCAGAAGCGGCTGTGCATGCGGCCGCCGCTTTCATCAAATCGAACAGAGGGCTAGGAAGAGCTTTAGCTCGACTTTCAAAACGCCTTTAACATGCATATATAACTAAAACCTGGGAAAACAATCAAATAGTTGCCGGTATCTTTGTTGACGTTGAAAAGGCATTTGATTCAGTAGATAAAAATATACTCATCAAAATACTCACACAACTAAAATTCAGTGAAGGACCCATAGCATTCTTTAATTCGTACTTGAGTGAAAGGGTGCAGATAACTAGAAACGGCGACAATCTGTCATCACCATGCTCCCCGCACCTCGGTACACCGCAAGGGACCAGCCTCTCACCAACATTATTCCAAATATTTATGAACTCGCTTCTAAAGGCAAGCGAACTAAAAGCTATCGCATTTGCAGATGACGTAACTTTTCTTTGCCCACTTTCATTACAAAGCCTGGCTCGCGATATCGAATACACTAATGGCCAACTTAAACTTATTTCTGACTGGTATTTAAAGCACAGACTGTGTTTAAATACTAAAAAGACAAAAATGCTACTTTTTAGTCCATGGCAAAGATCGATGAACCAGACAATAACAATTACGTTAGATAATACTAATATACAACAAGCATTTGAATACAAATGCTTAGGTGTAACCCTAGACCCTTCACTCTCATTCCGAAATCACATAAATATCTTAATTAAGAAACTTGAACAGATTGTGCCTCAGTTGGGCAAACTAAGCAACATTGGCGTATCCACTGATGTATTGTTGATTGTATATAAATCGTTATTTCTTTGTTATATAACATATTGTTTGCCACTATTCGGGTCAACTCTTGCAACACTCATAAATAAGATACAGATTGCACAGAATAATGCTTTAAGGGCAATTTTTGGCTATAGGAGGGATGAAAGTGTAACTCATCTGTTCGCTATCCACAAACTACTTAAAATACCATCACTTTACAAATTTGAATTAGGTATTCTTGCATATAAAAACTTCCGTGGCATTTTACCGCCAGATTTATCATTTTATTTTGAGTCCAACACCAACAGAAATCGTAACAGCCCACCACTCAGAATCCCCAATACGTATCGCAACTATAGACTTAAATCACCTGATATAGCCATAGCCAAATTATGGAACGCTCTCGATACTGAATTAAGAGAATGTAGATCACTTAATTTATTTAAGAAGAGATGGCATCAAAAATTACTCAGTGAACAACGTACCGATCGATAACACATTTTAAGACATGCAGGTTATTACTATTATTATTATTATTATTATTATTATTATTATTATTATTATTATTATTATTATTACTATTATTATTATTATTATTATTATTATTATTATTATTATCATTATTATTATTTTATTATTATTATTATTATTATTATCATTATTATTATTATTATTATTGTTATTATTATTATTATTATTATTATTATTATTATTTTTAGAAAACTGGGATGACAAATACTACAATGTATGAAACACGGATGTTCTGTAAGGAACGTGTGTTGGAATGAATAAACTGTTTGAATTGAAAAAAATTGAATTGAACATGCTTCGTCGAGATCATTTACTCAATGCTGTAAAAAGATCGATACCTGCTATTTACTCAGCTGTATACCAGATGTATAGACTGCCCACTAATCTTTTGTGGCAAGGTGAGACGCTCAAGGCGATGTGTGGGGTACAACAAGGCGACCCGTGTGGGCCAGCCCTCTTCTGTATCGCTATCGCGGAACTACAGGCGAAGCTTCGATCGGAGTTTCGACCGTGGTATCTTGATGACGCAACGCTGGCAGGTGACCTGGCAACGATCCAGGCAGACATCAAGACTGTTCAGGAATTTCAAGCGTGCTCCGGCTTAACACTCAACGCAAATAAATGCGAGCTCTTTCTACTGTCAGAGGAGCACCGCGACGAGCCGATTTCAAGCTTGCGGGGAATACTACCCAACATTCGATTAGCAGCCGATGACAGTATCGAGCTTCTAGGAGCCCCCCTTACCGATGCGGCGCTGGAGGGTGTACTGCGCAGAAAACTTGTTGAAGTCAGCCGATGGTGCAGCAGACTTCAAACCCTAGATGCCCACCCGGCGTTATACCTCTTGCGACAAAGTCTCTCCACTCCTCGCTTGACGTATCTTTTGCGTTGTTCACCTTCTTCTAAAAGGACCGACCTTCTCGACAAGTTCGACGACATTCTGCGTACGGGACTAGAACGGCTACTCAACGTTCACCTGGGATCTGCATCCTGGGCCCAGGCATCAATTCCTGTGAGCGCGGGGGGCTTAGGGATTCGCCGTGCTAGGGATTTATCATTATCGTGCTACTTGGGATCCTTGACAACATTTAAGGATTTAATACTTTCGATTAGAGTTGAAGATACTTCAGTTCAGCTGGCCAGGGCCTCCGATGAGGCCCTGGAGGAGTTTCGAGTTTGCTGGGGAGAGCCCCGCGAGCGAAAAACTCAGGGAGCACTAGACCACTTGGTGGTAAAAAAGAGGCAAGACGCGCTTATAGCACAAACCCTAGACTTAAAAGGAAAAGCTCGCCTGAAGGCCTGTTTTGATCCAATGAGCGGAAAGTGGCTGCAGACCCTCCCTTAGCCGCAACTGGGGACGATGCTGGACAATAAGACACTCCGCATCGTCTCGGGTCTGCGGCTTGGGGAGGCTGTCTGCGCAGAGCACGTCTGCAACCTGTGTCGGTCTAAAGTTACCGCTACAGCGGAACATGCGCTGTCCTGCCGGTTCAGTGCCGGTCGCCATTCGCCGGACGACATTTCGCCATCAACGATGTCGTACACCGTGCTCTTCAGAGCGCCCAGATTCCTTCAATGAAAAACAACCTCCTTAAAAAATGTTTTTAATTCTAGATTCCTTCATTGAAAGAGCCCCTCGGTATGCGCGCCAACAGCCTTCTACGCCCGGATGGAAAAACCCTAGCACCATGGGAACGGGGTCGTCTGCTAGTGTGGGACGCGACGGTTTCATGTGCACTCGCCAACAGTTACATTGCGCGCACAAGTCGGGAAGCTGGCGCAAGCGTACGTCTTGCTGAAAGTCGCAAATTGTCGAAATACAGGGAGCTCTCGCCGCAGTACATAATTCAGCCGATCGCCGTGGAAACGCTAGGGCCAATGGGTGAGGCGACCGTCAAGTTCCTCAAGGAGCTTGGAAAGAGGGTAACTGCTGTGACAAAGGATGCGCGAGCCGGGGAGTACCTGGTGCAGCGTATCTCCATAGAAGTTCAACGTGGTAACGCAGTGGCGGTAGTGGGGTCGCTTCCATCGCCGGGGGACGGACTGCCAGAAATGCCGTAGCAGTAACAACTATTATTTGACTATTAACATATGAAACATTAAATAAACTTATCGTACTTTGGTTGAGTGTGAATTTTTTTTTATTTACGATCTCGGGCAAGGCATATTCACGCGCGATTTTCATTCGTATAACGGTTAGCGCAGTGTCCCCCCGCCACCGCTGTTGCTGGTATTCTACCCACCAAAAGACACTACCTCGTTCACTCGAACAAACTCTAGACCGCCTTAGTATTCCTGCAGTGAACTTAGCAAAGCTGACTTCTAATTAGTTCACGATTCTTGGATGATGCACTCGAGTTTAGGCTTAGTCTTTCCTTAAAACATCTGGGGTTGTCGTAGTACATATTTTACCTAATAGTGGTCGCGCATAGATCCTATGCCGTAGTCGGTAAAGTAGTTAGCATAGCTTATATACAATCAATGTTTTCCCTGTACCTTACAATTTAATAAATGATACATTATATATCTGGATTATATACTCGATATTCGGGCAATGTAGCTTGATGTTGTAAGGGTTGTGGTAATTATTTAACTATCTACTCACAAGTACCATCATCGACATGGCTGTAAGCGTGGTTGCTTTGTTTATTATTACAAAACTCCGACACAAATTCTACAGATACTGTGCCATCGCACTGGGTTCTATAACCCTCCGATGAGTATGCTCCACATTTTGCGGCCGCGCCTGCACTAAATATCATCATGAAACATGTCGCTTTAGCGCCAGCTATCTGGGTCGCTGGCATTTTCCGGAGATGCATATCCAATGCATATTCTATATATGTTCAAGATTAACAATACCGCAAGGTGAGGTAATAATAAATAAATATGATTACAAAAAACAACAATTCATTACTCAAGTCGAATGTATGTTAAATATAAATCTAAGGTAATACTGGTGGGTACCGGCGATACAATAGAGAATAGGCTGAGCGAGTTGTTCCACAGTGCCGACAAGTGCACTGCAGTATCTGCCTCGAGGAAGCCAAGTTTTGTGCACACTACGTGATACAGGCCGTGAAATTTTAGCATCCTTCCACGAGTTGTTCATCATAGCTTGCGTCCTATAGAAATGCATGTCCATTTGACACATCGTTCAGGACCAGACAGCTATACCATCAACATATTGGATGAGTTGCACTGCTGGATGATTCTGCTTCACAGTCGCCGGCAGCTCACTGACAATTACAGAAAACAGAACTGGACCAAGGTTATCGCTGTGTGCAACACCCGTTGTCTGTCAAAATTTGACATGCTCGACAACACCGTCGTCCAGTATCACATAGTTCTTCTGGAGAATAGCCGCCTACAGCTAGAGACAGCGTGGTGGCGCACCATATGTTGCCACCTTTCAAAGGGCAGCGTTGTAAGGTGCAATATCAAAGGCAGATTAGAAGCCCACAAATATTGCAAACATTGACTGCCCTATAATGAATTTAATTTAAGTATAGAAGAATTATAAGGGTCAAAAATTCTAAAAAGATTTATCGGCGGCACACTGTTTTCCTGATATCTACGAAGAGTGCTGCGCAAGCTGTGTGTTGACCTGCAGCGCCTAAATCCATGCTGTTTTTTGGTTATGAAGCCCTGTAGTTCGATAGCATTTTCCAGGCGCCGAGTTAGAGAAGCAACGATAATAGTTTATAGATGCAGCTTTTCTTTACAATTCTACTACACGCGGAAGGATATAACACGCCACATTTGCCTTTACGAATCACCGCCAGAATACAGTCTGTAAGTGAATAATCGCTGGTTGCAGCGATTCCGATGATGCTTGACACAATCATTTCTTACCATATCTGGTCATGGCGCCTTTCCATTTTTTAGGTGCAAAATTGAACCGCGACTTTTTTTTAAGTGAATGGTTTTCCTGTATTGACCCAGAGGATGCTGGCTATTTCGCTCATGACGAAGGCTCCCGAAAATGTCTAAGTCTAGGAGGAGACGTATCTGTATTTGTAAAAGGCTGGGGTAATGCAAAAGCTTCCCATAGTGGAGCACATACATTTTAAAATGCCATTTATGACTAACACAGCATATTTCCATTTATTTGACCCAGATTTGATTACCAGACAACGCAAGGAACATTGTGAGTTTCGGAGCAGTGCATCCTGGAATATTGAGGAGCTAGAGCATTGACTTCGCACATGGAGAATATATTAGGGCATCAAGGCGCCGTTGGTATATTTAGAACACTACATTCAGGCGCGTCGTTGGTATAGTGGTTAGCATAGCTGACTTCCAATCAGTTGACCCGGGTTCGATTCCCGGACGACGCAAAAAGTGTTTTAGTTTGATAGCAGCGCGCTTTGAGACATCGGTAAGCTACAGTAATCCCTTAGCTGCCGTCCAGAATGCACATGTGCTGCAGCGTTTTCTTATCTCGGACAATGCAGGGAACTTTGAACCACCTAAACACGATGAGAGTGAAGCGCCAGACTTCCAGTATCAATGTCAGCAGGTTGCCAGGCAAATGAAATCATTGTTAAAGTCTTGGAGAAGAACGGCCGCGTAACTTGCGCTGTTGGAGGATGAGAAAAGCGCGCCGCATCGAGTCTCGTCGAAGACGCACGAGTGAAGGATGTGCCTGTATCGCAAGAGAGCCCTTCCGGATCAAGCGCAGAAAACGAAGCGCAGTTTGATGTGGAGGGTAAGTTGATTACACAGAATTTACTAAAGTGCTCCCCCCAAGGAGATGACAAGGAGTGATTGTGACTAGACAGGAGACAATGGTATTTTCTGTCAGCGGTGACGAACTGCCGAATAATCTCAACAAGGTATGGCATACTGTTGACCATGTGAGGGGCAGAATTGAGAAACCTCGCTTTAGAAAAACTGGAGTTCAGTCTAGTTTAGTATATTGTAACGAAGTTACTGTGTACGCATCATAGCGCAATTCAAATAAGTTCTAACCGACCACGTCCAACGGCTACAGCGCCCGCGCCAGAATCTCAACGTACACAACGTTCACCGAATGATGTATGTCTCAACCGAACAAGACATGTCTCAACCAGCCAGCCGAGAACAGCCACAGCCTTTCGCGCCGAAACTCCAACGTTCAAACGATCATCGGCTGACATCGGGAGAGGGTCGACCTATGATCGGCAGTCCAAGTCAAACAGTCACTTAACCTGTATTCCTATACGAAACAAACACAAACTACTGTACATTTCGACCGATTGGAGAGCGGGTTCTGACACCCTTCGGGGTGTCAGCACACCGCGTGCCTCGTGAACCAATAAATAGACCGAGCAGCATGGCTTAATAACCATCCGTTGCTCGGCCGTGCTTTGCATTAGACCCAATGCTACGTGTCGTCATTCATCGTTCCTGAGTCCCTCGGGTTGCAGTACCCGTCCGGATGAGTCTACATCCCCAAGCTGACTCAGCGTAACACAACAACGTTACAATATTTCAAACACACGCTCTTTACAGAACATCCGTGCTTTATACATCATAGCACCTGTTATCCCAGTTATTTATAATATTAATAATCTACATAATGAATATCTATCTACATCTAAAACTTAAATCTATATAATTCATATGTTTATGTAGCAGAGCTCGGCATTGTTCTTGAAGAGTATATATGGCACCCTGCTCTTACTGCAAGAGTATGTAACAGTATATGCCAAGATAGGTGGAGTGCGCTCTTCTGCGATAGGCATCTTAACTTTTCAGCAGGCAATCACGTCCCATCAGAATTCCGCTTGAGTCTTAAACAGCGTGGGCTTGTGCTATACTGCGACCCAATGCAGTGCTCTAGATGCTACAGGATGGATCACTTAGAAAGGATTGCAAAATGCAGGCCATATGTTGCCCATGCCGCAGCAAAGATGAGGCTATATGGCGTTCGTGCCCCGTGCAATTAAGCCGTATCGACATGTTGAAGCGGACACTCGGTTATTAAGAGGCAGCCTGTCGCACCCAACTTTGCTACTTTTGCCTTCATAAAATACGTTAAGACCTGTGGGAAAAGGCGAACAAGTGTACAACAAAGGTAAACAACACTGCATCATTTTCTTGGAAAAGAGATTGATAATAAGTTAAGTAGAGTCGCTGAAAACACAACCTTTGGGAAACCCTTGCAACTTTCTATTAAAGCCCCCTTACGCGACTTGCAGTTTGCACGCTCTCGCGTCACCACAGTGTAGAGACGCGGAAAAGCGACAAGCCACTGGGGGACTCATGACCGGAGCAGTCTACCTTAATATATTGAAGGCTACATAGTGCGTTGACTTAGCACATGGATAATATATCAGGGCTTCAACGCGTCATTGGTATATTTAAACAAGTACATTTCAACGCGTCGTTGGTATAGTGGTTAGCATAGCTGACTTCCAATCAGTTGACCCGGGTTCGATTCCCGGACGACGCAGTGTTTTAGTTTGAAAGATGTACTTTGGGATATCAAGGAGCTACCGTAATCCCTCAACTTTGGTTCAGAGTGCACATATGCTGTAGGGTTCTATTATCTCGGACAATGTGGTTACATTGTAGGGAACTTTGAATGTTTAGGCAGCGTACCTTAGTATACCGCAGAACTGCGGTAGTGCATCGAGTCTTTTCCTAAGAGCTATATAGGATTTAGGGCGTTGCTTACATCTTGGTTCATATAGCTTACTTCTAACCAGCTAACCCAGGTCCGTCTCTAGACGACGCAAAAAGTATATTACGTTCTAGGGCAACGCTCAGCCAAATATGGCAAATACGTTGTCGGCGTAGCTGAAGACGTAGTTAGTTTCCTTTATTATTTGTTGACGATTCCCGGACGACGTAAAGAACATTGCAAATTTTAGCGGCAACGCAAAAATGGGTTGGGGACTTGCAGCGCCCCACGTACGAAATCCATAAAGATCAAAACATTGCTATATACATACTGACTTCCGCTTTGTCGGCGATTTCAAGAAGATGCGCTAAACGTTTCAATCTAGAGGCTACGAATGTGGATTAGCAGAGTGTTGCAGTAAAGCAAGAGCTTCTCATGCAGGAAGCAGATAGACTGCAGGGCGTCGTTGGCATCGCAGTTTTTTTTGGGAAAACAGTAGCAAATGTTGGTGAAGCGTACTCTACCGCCTAAGCGCAATGAGAGTGAAGTGCCAGATGATTGGTATTAATGTCAGCAGGTCTCCGGGCAAATTAACGCATTGTTGAAGTCATGGAGAAGGACGGCCGCGCAACTCGCGATGTTGGAGGACGAGAAAAGCGCGCCGCATTGAGCCTCGTCAAAGACGCGCGAGTGAGGGATGTGCGTGTATCGCAAAAAGATTCTCACGGATCAAGCGCAGAAGATAAAGCACAGCTTGATGTGAGGGCAACTCCTATGGTACTGGATTTACCAAAGCTCTCTGCCAGAAATTACTAACTGCAGAATAAGTTTAAGAGCCCCTTTTTACAAAAACTGGAGAGCTCCTCATTGTTGTTGTTGCCGAGGAGGATAGAGGCACCCTGCTCTAACAGGAAAAATTAGCGGATGTTACAGTATCTGTCAGAATAAGTTGAGCGTGCTCTTATGCAAAAGGCAAAATACCCGGAGTTTTGAGAGATATGCTGCATCTAAATCATCAGGTGAACTGAGGTGGCTCGAGTTGAAACTAAAAAAACGACTTTAACTACCGGCTTAACAAGCCAAGACGTTTAAAAACGACGTCAGTAATCAATGCATTGGCGTATCGTAGCATGTGGGTTATATCCACAGCTAAAGACAATTTACAAGACATTTTTGCTACGAACGCTAATCCGTGTAATGTTAGATACAAGGGAATACAAGAGAAATATAAAGACAAGTACAAAACAAGTTTAAGAGAAAAAAATAAGCTTTAAGGACAAACTAAGATGGCACCTACCGGTGGCAGTGGAGATATCAACTCAGCTGCAATCTACATATTGCGAGTGGCCCCGCCTAAGCCGCAACCTCAACCTCGCCCGTTCAAACTTAACTTCCCGAAGTATGCTCTTAGTGCCAGCTAGATCAACGTAGAACACTGTGCTTCCAGAATTCAGAGTGTCATTACTACTACCGCTCGGCGCAAACCGAAAATATGCACTACGGTTCAATTGGCAATGCGCTTCTTGAAAACATTATATGATTTAGAAATACATTCTAGCAGAAATTCGTCCTGAGATAATATATCTTTATATTAGATAAGGCCATGACTATAGAAGAGGTATGTGGTGATGAAAAGTCCCAATTACCCACGGATTGAAACATCGACCACTGAATATCTTACTGAATCGCATTATGAAAGCCACTGGTGTTACCGCCTATCTTACCCCTCCCCCCCCGCATGTTCTGTGCTGCTGCTGACCTTCCGGAAGGGATGAAAGGTCGGCACTCGTAGGTGGACGGCTTTATGAACGCTGATGACTTGGCTATACTCATGTCTCCGGTTTCACTTGCAGCACTTACTTGTGACTCTGCAACGTTACGTCGACTGAAACAGGCTTAGAATCAATAAAAGTAAGACAAAGGCAATTCGATTTTGACGTAGGGTAAAAATTCATAAACTATAGAATTTGTCTCACACTTCTCCTACCTAGCAGTAATTTTCTCGTCTCAAGATACAAACTTCTCCGGACACATTGAGGGTATAATTCGCAAAGGACTTCAAACCTTTCAGAGTATCCGAGACCCTAATGAGCTACCAATAGTGCTGCTGTAAGTCTCTTCAGCTTGAAGAACGCACCCATTACCTCTAATGGTATCCAGGTGACATGGCACTAATCAAAGTTAAACCTTATGGCGCAAACCAGTTTTCTGAGGAGGGCACAAAAAGTCTACCGTACTAGCCTCAACAGGTAAATGTCTCTTCTGGTGTCGCCTTTGCTTTTTGCCGATGACCTTATATAATAGAATATGCACGCTCTACCAAGAACAGTAGCTTTCAACAAACGCACGTCTAATTGGGAGAATGATATGGCAGGCATTGGCCCAGTGTTTTACGGACCCCAGCCAATGAGGTCGAGTTCGGGGAAGCGCAGCAATTATGCGAATAGACACCTGACCGCACGATTTTATGTCCATACCTTCCGCATGAAGATCTGTCTTCGAGAAAAGTTTCAAAACATTTCTTCGGTATGCTTATGTAAACACCGTGGGCGACAGTGTGTATACACACAGACACACGTGAGGTTTAATTTACGCAGAACAAACAAACAAGTTGGTTAATAAAGCTAAGAATCATTTTCAAAAAGCTGGATCCATAGGTTCGTTCTGCAAGTTGCGTGCGTCGGACTCCACCGACTCTTGGAAGAACGAAAACTGTTGGGAGAGGGTTGTTTGCTTACATGGAGGTAAGAATAAATCCGTGCTATATTATACCGTAGAATTTGAATTTATAGCCTACGCGAACTGTAATGCTCGAGTGAAAAGGCAGAGTTAATTGTGCATTTTCGGCGTTTAATGCTATGCTATTTCCGAAAAGAAAAGGATGCAACACAAGTCATAACCAATATATATATATATATATATATGTATATAAAGTGTATGACGGAAAGGCAGTAACAAATAAAGCAGTTCGAAAGTGATTTGTTCGATTTAGGAACCACGGCTTCGACGCTAACGACCGAGATAGGCCCGGACGTCAGGTGACAATTGACATGGTCGCAATAACAACAGTGATCGAAAGAAACCCCCATCTCTCGCTGCGCGAGATCGTACCATACTTATAGTCATTGTCGACGTATCATACACACCCGTTCAGAGGCATCTCCATGCCGAGGGACTCGTCAGCAAGCTGGATGTATGCATGCCGCACACGTTCAGCAATCGCCACCGAAAAAAGCGTGCGCTAGAACGGGATCCACTCTTAAAAAAGAACGGGGATCGCCCTTTCTCTGCACCATGGTGAAAGGGGATGGAAAGTGTATACTCTATAAGAACACTGCCCGCAGAAGGGCGTGGTTTAAAAAAGGGAGTGAGCTCCAAACAACTGCCAAGCCTGGACCCCATACAAGGAAAGTGATGTTAAGTGTTTGGTGGGATGCGAAGGGGGTGATCTTTTATAAGCTGTTACAACCAAACGAAACGATCAATACGATCAAATACTATTAACAACTGGATAACTTGAAAAGGGCAATTGATCAGAAGCGGCCGGAATTGGCGAACAGACAAAGAGTGACTTTCTACCACGACGACACAAAATCGTACATATATTTTCTCACCACTAAGAAGTTAATGGAATTTGGATGGTATAATTTGCCGCATTCTGCGTATAGACCTTACTGTCTGACCTTGACATATCTGACCTTGCTTGATCAGAATGCCTGCTTCGGTCCCTTTAAAATTTTCGATTTTTTGGATAGTGTTAAAACATGTTTATACCATTACTTCGAATGCCACCTTTTGGAGGAATCATGAGTTTCACTGAACGTTGGACTAAGATAGTTGAACAAAATTGGCAATGCAGTGTATAATAAAAGCTTCCGTTGTAATGACATGTGTCTTCCTAAATAGGTGAAAAATCGAATCGAACATATGGATCAACCCAATACCTTAGGGCGTAGTTTCTAGCTGGCGCAACAGATCTCAAATTATTTGACGTCTTCCAAACAATGTCAGGGCATCATTGGTATAGTTGTCTAGCTTAACCGACTTTGTATAAGTCTCCCCGGGTAGCCATGCAAGAAACGCTGTAAGTTTACCGCAGTGTACCCTGATGTCTTGAGGGATGTGGCCGTGCATTGAATTTCCATATGAGGGACACGAAGCCGATCTACATAGATAGCTTATGGACATCAACATAACTTTACTACAGCCGTTAGCATGGTTGACTCCCAATGGGTTAACAATTCTCGAATAACACAAGAGCTATTGTTTGTCTGAGAGCGATACATTTTAATGCTTTGCGAGCTACGTTAGTAACCTGATTAATCACGCTAGCTGTGTGTAGACTTCACGGCGTCGTTGGTATAGTGGTTAGCATAGCTGACTTCCAATCAGTTGACCCGGGTTCGATTCCCGGACGACGCAAGAAGTATTTTGGTTTGGCAGCAACGCACTTTGATATATCGGGGAGCCTCGGTAGTCACCTTCTGTTCATAATGCACATAGGCTTTAGCCCTTCGTCAGCATAGTGACTAGCGTAGCAGACTTCCAGTCGGCTGAGGTGTTTACGAACAATACGGGGATAGTAGTAGCGTACTAGGTACTAGCGTACTAGATTGGGTATACTAGATGATTGCGGCATAATTAGATCCTCTTGCACGACACCTACTAATGGCACATCATGAAGGATATTGCCGCAACTATAATTCAACGAAAAGATGTTAACCTAATGGAGGGGGTTGAAGTAGTATTAAATAATAATAATCCAGCTCGTCGCCTCTTCCTGAGGGCATTTAGGTGAGAGTTTTTTTAGTGGGTATTACGCCAACAACATGGCATCAAGCCCCCCCCCCACTACCCGCTTCAGGTGTGCGTAAAAGCATTTTTTTCTCTAACCCAAAAATTATTGCGGTAGTGCACTGAGTCCCTGCCTGAGAGGTTTATAGATTTAGTATCATGGCTCATATAACTTACTTCTAACCAGTTAAGTTTGATCTGCCTCTAGAAGACGCAAACATGTCTTACGTTACAGCAGCGCACATTGATGCCTCAGAGGTCTGCAGCAGTAAATAGAGAGATCCATTTATTTCAGGGCATCGCTCGTATGGCGGTTAGCGAAGGGAATGTACAACATATGCACATCCTCCAAATGGTACTAGAAAGTAATGCTGGATGGAATTGCTGTCCAACCCATAAAAACCGCTTTTTTTCACTTGCAGCATGCCCTGGACAGGTCTGGCGTTCAGTCAAGTCAGTCATTTCTAAAAATTTGACAATTTTCGGATGATGCACTAGAGTGTAGGATCAAACTATTTTGAAGAATTATGGGTTTTTGACATCTTATATCCATATGTGGGGAGGGTAACCATTAAGCCGTCATTCGTGCAGTGGCTTGCATAGCTGATCTCCAATCAATTTGCGATGTCCCGACAAGATAGCTGAACAATGCAAGAATAATTTAAGTCTAGGAGGCAACATATGTTGATGAGCAGATAATTGCGGTAAAGTATAGTTTGGAACGTCGTTTATGTGATAAGCATATTTTCTACCTAATTACTTGACCTCGGTTTGCTTACCGGAGAACGGAAGAAAATTTTAGTCTAGAAGGAAACGTATCTTGATACTGGCTGTCATAGTCGCAGAGAACTGGTTGGAGTAGTGCACTTTGGTTAATTATGGGGCTGCGGTAGTGCATTGACCTTGCAGATATAGGGCATATCAAAGGGCTTCTAGGCGTGGTTGGAATATATATAAAAATATATTTCAGGGCGTCGTTGGTATAGTGGTTAGCATAGCTGACTTCCAATCAGTTGACCCGGGTTCGATTCCCGGACGACGCATAAAATATTTTAGTTTGAAAGTAATAATTTAATAATCTGGAAAAAGCTGCGGTAAGTTTAAGGGCAACGCATGATAAAGCTGTAATAGTGCATTGACTTCCCACATAAATAGACTTCAGGGTGTTGTTTGTATAGTGGGCAAGTAGGCATCTAGATATTAAAGTAACGGTCATTCATACAAAAAACTTCATTCCTTTTTAATTGATGACTAGTTAGCGACTTGGTGAATTAGACGTCTTTGGCAAATTAGCTGCCCACAAATGAAACTCAGTAACAAGGAACCGCGGAGATCAAGTGACCAATGGCAAGAAGCGATCAGGCAAGCAACAAGTGGTAGTGTACTAACATGGATATACCAGTAGGTGAGGTTATTCAACCAAATAGTTACAAAAAACGGAAAAGTGCAGTGTGCAGAATTACATCGGACGACGTAGATCTGATCCTCCGCTGCAGTGCAGAGGCAGCTTGCGTAAGACCGAAAAGAGTTGTTCTGGCGCAGAATGCATAAATAGCTATCGGTACCAAAGCAGCATGTGCTAAAGGCCTGAGAGAAGCAACACTACCGACGGGAGCAGACTGATGTCCAGAAACGTATCCGCCGATATTTGGGGTATTGAGGAGAGAGCCTACTGACTACTAGCCCAAGGTAGGTCACAAACCGCTGTTGGGACAAGTCCGCCGCAAATTCTACATTGCAACGACGTTTTCTCGCTAACTATTGGCAAATTACCTCTGGCAAAAAACCTTTGTACTCACTTACATTATTCCGCCCTTGAGGTCTGCATAGCCGCTTATCCAGGCGGGGGTGCATTGCGACCGAGGACAAAGAACTTTGAACGGTTGGTCACAGTACCACACTACGACAGATCTTTACCCCTCTCCGGGATGCCAGAATTAAGTTTTCACAGTCAGGGCTGTGTTGATCATTATATATATATATATAAGATATCAGTAACTTTGTCGGCTTCAGAATGGTATTTTTGCCGAGCGCAAATTCCGAGTAAAAGTGCCATTGATGCATTGAGCGCCGAGAAACGTTTACGGCGGTTGCAGAACCACACGTATGTGGCTCTACAACTCAGACGCCAAGTCGGCGCCTTGGAGTTCTAGAGCCACACAGTTTTACGCGTATAGACGCGTCATCCAGTAGCTTGCCGACTGCTCTTTAAAGACAAGGTATGGCAGCTACCATTCCGCCTCGGGGCGAGACTCTAGGAAGTCTTACTCTCTCGCTACCGTTCTTGGCTGCGGCGAAAAACAAACAATAACTTCGTTGGCTCTTGCCTTCCGTGGTTTCTTGAAAATGAATTTTCGAGTCGAGACGAAGCGAGCTCGAGCGTCGACGGCGTGTTTATCCGACGATGTCATATACTATATGTTATTATTAAACATAGCAGTGGTGCAATTATACATTATCTGCTTGGACACCGTTACATTTCTGTTTATTTGCTACATACCCTCTGTTCATAAAGATTACTTACTTAATTTGAGCTAAAGCATCTTACATTCTACCATGGGAACAAATGCGTCACTTCCTAGTCACGCGCCCTAACTTTTGGACGTAGAACGAGTTCTTTATAATAGAAAAAATAGCACCAAAGACGTTATTCGCTTCCAGCATTCGGATAGGCTGTGCTACGTCAACTTTCTCTAAAAGGATCACTACGTCCACAAGCTCTTTGCGGGGACCTAACACCCGTATATAGATTTGGGATTACATCGGACGGGAGTGGAATAATCGATTTACGGGTGTTCCCATACCAGCACATATTTACCTATACATGTATAAAGGTGTTTTCGGCATTTGTCCTCTTATGGCGCGGGGTGCGATACGCCGAGTACAAATTCTCGATTTATCTCATAACAAGACTCGCCCCGTCATTCAGTTACTCCGTCGTGCATTCGGTTTGTTACTAGTGAAAACGCTTGACGAAGTAGGACTTCATCATATATATATATATATATATATATACATATATACATATATATACATATATATATATATATATATATATATATATATATATAGATAGAAAGATATATCCACGGGCTACATACGGTAGGAAAACGCAATGCGGTCATCTAAACAGAAGTGAGCGTGGTGCCATATAGCCGGGTAGGTCTGGCAACGGTATCCTAGCAGCGCAAGATGCAAATGACCACCAGCGCTGGACTGTGCTGTTGACGGAACGACGTCCAGCTGCTTCGGTTGTCTTCATGTTCGTGTTTCTCCTCTTCTTCTTCTTCTTCTGCTGCTGGGGTGGTGGTGGGGGCGCTGCTGCTTCTTCTTCTGCTGGCGGGGGGGGGGGGGGGGGGGTGCTGCTGCTGCGTATGTTGGACCGCTGGATGAGCGGTGGACTAGGTAACGACGCGACGAAACGCGTATGCTAGTTCAGTACAAGCAAGGCAGTGGTCGTCGTCGGAGTCGTCGTTGCCGTTGGCAGCGGGGTCGTAAGTTGTGCAACACTAACGGCGTGCAAAAGTCAGCAGCTGTTCGTTCGGCCATTGGGCTGTCCAGTCGCCGCAGCTCTCGCAGTCTAGTTGAATCGAACGGATGCCAGAAATAGCGTTACATCTATAGACCAAATGGGGGCGCGGCCGGACGGTATTATTAGCGACACGTGGAGCAGTGTGACATGAAGAAATCGCCGGCAAGCAAAGTCAAACAAAAGGCAATAGGCTAGAGCTTATTGGCGAGGTTCTCAATGTTAGAGAAATGTCTATAGAGATACGCAACGGCGACCACCGGCGTGAACTGAAACAGTCGTTGGTCGAACAGCGCAAGGTGACCCAGCCTCACCATTTCCCTGTAGGCCTCAGACCTCTCCGTCGTTGTAAGAATTATGGTTGCGGGACATGTGTTCTATGCTGACGACCGATGTATAACTGTGAAGTCACCACAGCACCTGTAAAAACGTCAGGATGGTTCCACGAAAGCATCATTAGTGTCCACGTCCTGAAAACAAAAGTTATGCGCTCTGGCAGGAGCAGATTATATGCTCACGAGGACAGATCGCTCAAGGTAAGTGGGACTCGCGTAGAGTGTCGCACTTTGCAGACTTCTTTGCAGGAGTCATCCTTGCCATTGAAGATATACCTTGCGGCGATTCCAAGTCCGCAGGGGATGGAAGACAATCTAGATTTAAAAACAACCTCCTTAAAAAAAAAATGAGTTATCCTCTACGCAAGCTTTGCAAAAAATCGTTACGAGAAAGGGGCTAAGCATCGACGAACATGCGTTGCCGCCTATAATAAACATATCTACACCTTATCAAAATCAGACGGATGATCTCTTATGACGTGAAAAGCTTTGCACCATACTTAACTTACGAAACTCAGAGTAAATCGACCGCGTGAAGACAGCGCGTTTAAAGAAAACGCTTGAACTACCAAGAAACGCTTTAGCAATCTTTGTATACAAGCCAGTTGGAGTTCCATACGCTAACTGAATCATTGAATTTAAAAAGACACGACTTTACACAAAATATTTTACAATACTATGTCAATAAGATGTTAGCAAAGTCTGGGCATTTTGCAACGGCATTCAGACAGACGGTGGAAAAGCCCTTCTAAATGAATCGGTCGGCATTGTACAGATTAACACAGCGGCGCGGTTAACTGCATGACAGAAAAATGCTCTGCAGCGAGTGCGAATGACATCATAGACATAAATGACCTTAAGTCGTTTACAATCTATCAGTATGAGATGAAATAAACTACCTATACTACGTTAAGTCAGGGCGCCTACTTCCTGACACATATTTGACCAGTTACAGGGTCGAGCCCGGTGGCGTGGTGCAATCGCATGCGCCTTACGACATAGGTGCAAAAGTTCGATCCCCGCCGTTGCACATTTGTATTTGAGGGTTTTTTCCTAAGAAGCAATGCGAACACAATTTCGTGGATGTTAAATGATGGCTGGAAGCCCACAAAGTCACTTTTGAGACCTATGAAGTCTCTTTGACGAAAATATGTTCGATTCGAAACCGTCCGATTTCGAAACCGGAACTGAAGAGTTTTCTAACAAGACTGTCGGTCTCAAAATATTGTTTTTTTCACTCACGCGGGAACTAGCTCAATTCGGCGTTCGAGACAGGCCGCTGCTGATCTTCGTGTCTCACATAACCTGGTTGGGGCACCTTTGTTCTATCCTACTGATTTAAAATGAAAGTAATTATTTTTTATTTTTTTTATTTTCATTTCTACCGGCTGCATCGTAAAACGAACTGCTGCGTCAACAAGCTAACATAGGCGAATTTTCTTCGTGCTTGGTCAGAGCTTGAAGGATTATGCACCGGATTACGAAAACTTATTCATGACGAAAACGTGTTTTATATTCGATACGTAATTATCTACTGAGACGTGGTTAATAACTAGAGTACGCTACGCTGCTTAGGGCGCTTAAATGTAACGACAAATAGATGGCCATGCTACACTAATGCTCACTATATCGTCGGTCTGGCTGTCATAGTCGTATCGCGTCGTTTTGCGCGGGCAAAGCGTCATCATAAACATAGGCCAGCTGCTTTAGTTTAGCTTTGGAGTCCAAGCCGTTAGCGGAGTTTCGTCTGGAATTGCCTGCTGAGTTGGCGGGCAAAGACTCGTCGCCGATGGGTGAGTCTGTATGCCTAGCGTACTATTCGATTGGCCATTAATCAGCACCTTCTGTTGTTCTTAGACAGTGTTGTTGTTTTCCTGTGATATGATCCATTCGTGATCTCGACGCGTTAGGTCCACTACTAGAATATGAAGGTAAGTTGACTTGGCTATGACGTACTGGCTCACACACGGACATTAGATAATGATAATGCGTTGTACAAAACACCGGTAATGTTGGGCAATGTACGATGGAACCTCTCTTCGAGCAGCGTGACGTTCACACCCGCTTCTCCATGGACGACCATGGAGAAGGGTTGGGTTCAACCATAAGCAATATGCTATCGCACTGAGTTTCATAACCCTTCCGATGAGTGTCGCTGCACATTTTGGACATCGGACTCATTTGCACCAAATATCATCATGAAACATGTTGGTTAGCGTCAGCTATCTAGGGGTAGTGGGTCGGTGACATTTTTTGGACATGCATATACAACATGTGTCCGAGATTAACGGAAACGATTTTTTTCAAGAATTAATGAGCAAGTGCAACGTAATGTCATTAGCAATACTAAACGTTGATGCAATAATAAACTGCATGCTGATGATGTACGCTGGCGGCGCTAACATCGTCTTACTACAAATTAGTTAAAACTTTGCCAGATTTTCTCTACTTACAAGTGCCGCGAAATGGTGGAAAAGCACCAGTGGCTACCGGTATACATTTGCAAATTTTAGGCGGTTAATCTACAAAAACTACCTCGCCCCCCCCCCCCCCCTCGAAAGCAAAGGGTTAAAACAGAATCACATAGCTTCCTTGATCGAAATATTTGTTTGCCTGACGTAGGTGGCACTAACAATGTAATTCACAGGTATGGTATTCTACGATGCCGATTTTTCTGACAAGTTTTGGGTCGTTCCAAGTTTCCGAGAGGAAGGAACTAGTAGCATAGATGTTGGGAGAGATCGATTCCCGACATCTTTTCCAACTTTAGAATGCTTTATTAATGTCTGTCTTCGGGGAAGATTATAAGTGCTCTGCAAGTTGTCCGCGAAGAGCGGAGCCTCTGCCGCAATGTACGCCAAGGAGTTGCACTACATATATGTATATATTTATAGTTTGAACCAACAGATAAGTGTATATATTTAAATGGGTCCAAGATGCATTGGTCTATAGTGTTTCTGATGTACAGTTTTCTTCAGATTCGACTATTTAAAATTAAGAGCTTTAGGTCAGTTGTCTACCGGTAATGGCAGGAAAAAAGTAAAGCAATCGTTTTTTTTAATATATATATATATGTATATCAATAGTTAATTATATTTTCTCGTTTCTGTTTTGTCTTAACACTGAGGCAATGATGGTTGCCTAATTATTGGAATAACAAGCAATTGAATGCCATGACATACACGCTAGATGGTACATTGTGCAGACCAGTTGGACGAAACAGTTTCTATCGGAAGGCGGTTCGGTATTCGGTCACAAATGTGACTATTATGCGAGCACGTGTCTAGGTGGAAACTGACCTCTATTGAGCCTAATTATATGCAAGACAATGCAAACAATGATAACGTATTTAACCAGTCGGCCGACCATTACTGTTGCGTTGGCTGTACCGGTAATCTTCTGGTCAAGATAGTAATACTATTAACATAATGTCTTGGTATCGCTGAGTGTAACGCGCCAGGCAATGGCAGTAGTCTTGTTTGTTATTACCTCTCCGTATAGTAATCAACCAGACGTATAGGCTTTAAAATATTGGTGCGTATATATACGTGTAATATGTATATATATATATATATATATATATATATATATATATATATATACTTCAATTAAGAATTGTTTAATTATTTTAATAACAAACCTCCGCCAATCAAACCGTAACCTTTGCTTAACCTTTCAACCTTTGGCTGTTGCGAGTTTTCGCTGTTAGTAAGCTGGTTGCTTCTGACTCAAGACATAAAATGAGTTTCTCCAACTCTGTGTTATGGGAGTTAGAGTCTAATACTATAATGCAAAATTAGTTAAACATATTCATATTATTCACATTTTGCCAATCTGTCAATATTGTCCAGCCGACTTGTTGCACGATTAAGTCTTAAAAACGATTATAGGTTTTTAATTATACCTTGAGATAACTTACATACATATAATACATTCGCGCTAACATTAAGTTCATGAGGAGCTCACATTATAAGTCGCTTCTCGTTTCTCGTTATCTGTCTTAAAACTGTAACCAAAAAGATTTTTTGGTATTACGATTTCAGCTTAAAATACGGTGATAACTATTGTGACGCTCTAAAGTGCCGTCATTGTCTGTTCTAAAATAGCATTTGAACTTAAAGCCGTAAGTTCTTCAGGGGGAGCTTAACACGTAGGCACTTAACTAAGTTGCAGTCTTAAAACTCGAATTTTTATTTAGATTCCGGCGTAATTTCCCCTAAATGTCTATATTTATTTGCGATGGATCAAGCACATTCATTCTGATCATGGTGTACGCTAATTGTAGAACTTTCTTCCAGTGACGACGATCAAGTGTCTCGTACAATGGTGGAACAGGAAACTATTGAAGACTACCTTGAAGGTATATGTATACCCTGTTATTGCTGGTCACTATCGCTGTTGTTTTTTAATACAAACATATATATTAATTTACCTATTATTGGTATAAATGAATTAGAATTGGTGTGTCTATAGCGTATCTCATAGTTGTGTATTTTAACAATTCAAATAATTATTTGCTTGCAGGTGGCTTCCCAGAGTTAACCGTAGGAGAGCAATTGAATGCCGGGATGTACACGCTGCTTCGCAAAATCGGCTGGGGAAATTCAAGTACAGTGTGGCTAGGAGTAGACCGCACAGGGTAATGTATATACAACCTCATAAACAGCTCTGGAAGTATATCCATTGAAGAAATTTGCTTGTAGCTTCGTTCGCAGCAAGATTGTATTCTTTAACTTAACCTACCAAACTGAATTTGCCATTCATAAGAGATAAGCAGTATTGTTGTGGTTGTTTTGGTTACTGTCGATGTTTTAAATGTGGTATTTGTGATCTTCATTTGCATGTTCGTTTGAAACATGCGATATCTAAGTCGATATCCATAAAAACAGTCCAAACTGAGCAATTTGTCGGAAAGTATCTAACGCGAATGTTTTTATTCTGTTATTAAATTACCCAAAGCTGCGAGTATTACAAAACATGTTTTCCAATAGGTTTGCGGAACCGTGGTTGTTGGTTTCAGAGTTGTAGACCAAAGCTTTAATCTTATTCCGCTGATTGGTAAGATAGATTTGTGAGGGCGTTTGATTTCACATGTCTTGCTCCCGCAGCCGTGTTTTATGTATTTAGCCCGCTGTGCGTCAACATAAATGTTTTTTTTTGTCGCAGATTTCCGATACATTGTTCCGTTTGATTTCTCATCAACTCAACCTCTGTTGCAACATGCTTTACTTTGCTTCTCTACACGCATCTCTGTTGTTTTCACCACCTTATTGTTCTAAGATGCTTTTCTCAGTCGAACTAATTGTTGTCTATTTATGTCGCTATATTGATCTAGGACTGATCGTGCTCTCAAGATCATAAAGTCTTCAGAGGTCACTACCAATATTCGGGATGAGATTGGGCTGCTTCAGTACATTCAGTCGACAAGCGAGCGTATTTGCAAAGCGACCGACGAAGATGAGAGGTTCCGAAATGTACGCCAGCTACTCTGTTACCTGGTTGATACGTTCATGTATGAGAGGCACCACGTACTTGTCTTTGAATTAACCGGGCCTAGTTTGCTGGAGGAGATTACTTCTGCACGAGGCTACTATCAGCCTGCCGAAGTGAAACACATTATCAAGCAGGTAAGCATACAACTCTGCTTTATTTATTGCTCTTTTTATTTCCATGGGGCGGATACCTTACCATTCAACGAATAGCCCTTCTCTCTTTCCTTTTTATGCAGCGTCTGTCAGCATGGGTTTACTGTTTGAGTGGCGATAAGAAACCGCGGAAAGGCCGCTCGAAGGGAAACCTAGTTTTGATTGCACGCTGCTGTTTATCCAGGATCTATATAGACTCCTTTGAAAGTTAGTTTGGTGGTGTAAAGTATGTCGGAATGGATGATTAATGGTATTCATTTACCCTATACGCTTCAGTAGGCGTGATAACTTTGTTAAACTCTATAAAGAAGCGTTTTTCAAGAGAAACGCTCTTCGTTTTGAGTAGCTCCTTAAATATAAAATAATTATCTGCTAGTGCGGCGTACATAAAACAATGACCGCACATTCTTGCGTATGAGGACATCGTTTGCAGCTTCGAAGGTGTAATCGCATGGGCATACCCAGAATATTTTAAAGTAGTTGGCATTTTAGCTTCAAACGGGCTATCCATTTTTTGACGGAAGGGGGATGTTTGTGCTATAGCATATTGCCAGGAAATAAATAACTGAGCTCTGTTTTGAAAGATAATCTTTTAGCATGGGAAAATGCCTATTTGCTGCTATGGGATGGAGGAGACAGATTTGAGTCTTCTCGTAGGCAGTTCAAATAGCGTGTACCAAGCAGTCACAGACCTAACTTTGAGGGGTCCTTGCACTCAGCTCCGCCACTCAACACGTTCTCAACGTGGAGCTGCTTAGGCATTTTGTATGAGCGAAATGCAGCCTTAGAATATTCCCAAATGCTAATGCACTGGTGCGGGCCGACGGTTCTGCGTATAGCCTATAATAACCTCGAAATGTATATGATTGACATTCTATATGGCCATTTTCCTTCAGAGCAGCAAACACTTAAACTTAAAGTAGCACACAATACTTAAACCAACACGAACAACTAGAAAAACAAGTATAGGCGTTGTGGTCAGGACTGCGATCTATATGAATTTAATAACCATTGTTGTAACACGTGTCCATATATTTCAGGCTGCATAAGTGCTTGCTAAGAATCCCTCAACGGAGGCACTGCACGACGTGGCAGTGGTCGCTGTAAATAAGCAGCGTTTGATGGAAATGCCTGCTTGTCTGCCAATTAAGTGATGTTAGGAGGGGTTGTGTCACTGGCCTACAGGGGGCATTAGTTTGCATTTAACTGCTGGGGAAAGGAAAGTAACAATTTATTATCTATCACGTGATAACATTTACTTTTCGTTTTTGTCTATCCTTTGTCGTGCGCTACGCAGCTGCTTCAGGCACTCGACTACCTGATCACTGTATGCGGTCTGGTGCACACCGATATTAAGCCGGAGAACGTCGTGCTCGCAAGTCCGGTCATTACCAGAAAATGGTAGGTGTTTTGTTATTGCCTCTATTGCTTCGGGCCAAAACGGTGTCGTTTTTTGCGCATGGGCAGTTTTTTCCCTGCCTTCTCAGGAACTTTGCACCCAAAACAGGTGCACAAGCATGCATGGCACTTGAAATTGCAAACTTGTGCACTTT
This sequence comes from Dermanyssus gallinae, assembly GCA_003439945.1. Taxonomy (NCBI): domain Eukaryota; kingdom Metazoa; phylum Arthropoda; class Arachnida; order Mesostigmata; family Dermanyssidae; genus Dermanyssus; species Dermanyssus gallinae. Next base: position 735,755 of record QVRM01002238.1, read on the forward strand.
GTTACGGCAACTGTAGGTCGAAGGTCTGTATATAACACCATCAGCATGTGACTCAGGTCCCTTTGGCAGATTATGTCGGTTGCATCAGTTCAGTAAGAAGGCCCGAATGAGTAACGTGGAATCGTGAATCCTTGTATAAATATATGATTACTATATTCAAATTAGCTAATAAGCTTGGTCTGCAATAGTACAAATTGTGGAAAAAAGTTAAAGTAGCACGCCAGGAAACTTAGCGATTAGATCGTCTCCAATTAACTAATGATATCTCACTGCTTTGCTTAATCAATTCGATTGCATTTTCGTTTACCTGTAGCAGCTCGTCTAGCTGGCACAAAGATAGGTTTAGCAATGTGAAGATAGACTGTTTTGATGGTCACTTGTATAGGTAATTTATACCTCGAGTGCTGGGTAGGATAGGTCGCAGTTTAAGGGTACCGATGGCCTATATTACTTGCCGGAATACTGCTCTTCTAGACTGACTACTAGACCAACCCCCCAGTTACGACCGATCACGACAATGGTCAGCACGAGACCCATATAGGGAAACGCCTGACTCGGATAAACTTGCCTTGACTTGTCATGCTCCAATGTACCCCTGGATCCTGGATAAAATGTTTATCGATAATATTTTCCTTGCAGTATAGAGGGAGCTCTGCAAAAGCATTTAAACGAGCATTTGCCCTTACCGAACAATTGGTTGGCAACACCCTTGACTTTAAGAAATACTCCGGCGGACGTTGAATGCTACCTGGAGACCGAAAACGCTAATGGAATCAGAGATACCCGAATTAAGCTCATTGGTGAGTCAGCAATAGTGAAATCCCTCACTTTTAGGGAGTCGCCGGCATTACGACACAGTCCGGATTTATCATAGTGGATATTTTAGTGGTTAATCATACGTGCGGTATTAAAGTGTGATAAACAACATTTTGTGCGTATATGTTACCCGTCATGTAGAGTTTTGAGGACAGGTTCTGTTCTCGAGTTCGCTTGCGCTCCGTCTCGTTTATCTCTTATGAAATGGCCGTGAATACCAGTTTTAGTTGAATTTCAGATATATTGCGTGCGGGTTTTATGAGTGTTTGTCGGTATGGATGATGAGCATATAAGGACATGCTAACAGTACTAACAGGTGAGAATACTTGATTAGTAACTTCTTACGGACGGTGGTTGCTGATTCCAGATTTGGGGACCGCACTGAAAGTGCCTGAGCTTCATTGTTCCATTCAAACTCGTGAGTACCGGGCTCCCGAGGTAATCGCCAGGTTACAACCAAATCCACATACGGTTGATATCTGGTCGGTCGGGTGTCTTGCATATGAGTTGGCCTCCGGTATAATTCTATTTCCTGTAAGGTCGAGCTCGGATCGAACTGATGATGACCTCGACCGTTGCCAGCTCAAACGGATGAAGCAGCTCATCGGTGACACCTGGCCGGCCGATATTCTCGGATCAGGTAGGTCCTCTGACTCATAGAGCGTTATCGTTGTCACTATCATCACTATCAGCAGCCATCCCTTGATTGAAGCCCGGTCTTAGTACTTAATTATTATTATATGGTCGCTTGATCGCTTGGTCCAGGCGTGGGTGGTACCCCGACTTTTCTAAGATTTCTCCTAATAATGCCGTACAGCTGTGTGCTTGTGTATGTGTGTCTGTCTCACGAGTTTTTGATTTTGAGGTATTGGGCGTGAAGGCTAATAAAATAACTTCCTTTTTGCGAATTCTATTCTAAACCATGTCGCGTCTTCTGGCCGGGGTTATATGTCCTTCAGGAAGCAGAATTTTCTCACGAACACGACGATGTGCTTAGTTGCTCTATAGGAGGACTGGTTGTCGCAATTGCACATTCTCTGCTCCTATGTTGGGCAATAACCACAGTGTCACTGATTTTAGTAATATCACTCTCACTCCGAAATGAGACTTCTTAGAGAACATGCTCAATTGGGAAAAGTACTTTTTTTTAACGAGCTCTACTATTATCTAAATCGATCTTCAAAAAAATATTCGGACACCCTGTATCTACATATGGGGGCACTTATTTTATAGGACATGAAGGGGTCTTATATCTTTATGACTCATAGAATAAACGAGCCTTTTTTTTTTTTTTTTTTTTTTTTTTTTTTGTTCTGGGAGGTTTCGGTAATGCATGATGCACATGCGCCACTAGCAGCCTGCGTGACTAGTGTGAGACTCGCAAACCCACTAAACCCGGATTCCTCCCCACCCCCCCAGGCTCGGTATTACTTTGGCATTACATCGAAAAGAATAAACGAGCCTATTAGACATACACTGTCCATAATAGAAAGGCTTGGGCTTTTTTTTTTCAAAGTTTTGGCCTTAAATGTTAAACGCACGTTACTGAGGGGTTGGTGTTAGTCATGGTAGTCACTGAGTCACAATCTAGTCGTACCATTAGTATGCCAATCAAACGTTCCACGATTTGACTGAAGTTTCTGCTATTTGTGTTGTCTCTTTCTGTGTATGTGTTTAATCTACAGGTATATTGAAAGACGAAAAAGACACGAGTAAAACCTGTTCAGAGCTTCGACGGTATCTCTCCGAGCCCGAGGAACTGAGCAATTTTGCAGACTTTCTTCTCTACCTACTCAATCTCGACCGGAACAAGCGGCCTTCGGCAGCCCAGGCCCTTGAGCACCCCTGGCTGAGCCCAAGCTAGACATTTGTTATTTGCGTTGTTCTCAGTTCGTTACATTCAACAGTTTCCATTCATCCTTCTGATAAGTCTCCTCTTCAAAAATGAAGCGATTGTGTGAGCGCTTGATGCTTAATTAATGAATCATGGTTAATCCTCACGACAGATCGCATACGTATACATAAAATGTAAATAGTAATGACTAAAGATAATACTACGAGGATGGTAGTATTATTAGTTACAAGTAATATGACCTAGAAGTTGGCGTTTAACTTGTTCGTCTAATCTATGAGTAAAGTTGTACAGAGTCAACTTACTGACTATTCAGCTCTATCTAGTTAAATAAAGCTGAATTCTCTCTCTCTCTCTCTCTCTATATATATATATATATATATATATAGCCCGAAATCTCACGAAATTGATGCGGGCCAGGGGTTCCTCATACAAGCTAAAGAAAGCTTTTAAAATATAGCTCCTTGGGATGTTTATGATCGAACGTTACGTGTTGTGTGTTTATTCATTTCTGGAACAACAACGAGACTAACATTGAAGTGAACAATCTGTAAGTCATACGGAAGCATTTTGTTTGCCTCGGATTCACGAATCAGATATTCTCTGGCACGCCGACGGGAAGCCAGAGAAAATCTTATTCGTGGATCCGGTTTTAATCAGTAAAGGGTAGTCTATTTTGATAGTTCATACTTCCTGTTGCCTTCCCCGTGGCTCATTCAACAGTACAGTTCGACTGAACCAGGCTGCGGTAGGTTGGGTTTGTGTGCTCTCAGCTGAAGCTCTGACATGCGGTCAGGGCGCTGATAATCTTAGAACGAGTTTCAGCTTTAAAATTAGTGAAATCTTGAGATCCTTTGCTATTTGGTTTGACATAAAATAAGCACTTAAGCTCAGTGCATTGAAACTCAGCTTAGCCTGTCGTTGTGGTATCACGTCCGCTTTTGTTGGCACTTAGGGAAAAGAAAAATCTCCGTTGTATCTGTGAAACCTCTTTTAAGTCGAACGTATGCATATGCGGGACTTATTTTGCAAGCAGGCCTTGAACGCACTATCGAACCAGCGTAAGAAAATCGATTTCCATGACAAGTTCGCGAGAGCATATGGGGTGATTTCTCCGTTTGCCTGAACTTAATCGAAAGTGGTTTGAGAGAGTTAAATAACTGCTTCTAATGTGTTTTAAACGGTACCCCCAATAGCCTCGCAATCTGTAGGAAGATCTCGCAAATTGATGGGTCGCCTTTTTGTTTATTATATTAAATGTGTGTAGATTCATATGGTTTATTAACACCTTGCATGGATATGTAAACTAGACAACGGCTCGTATTCCTTGCATATTACGGAATCTTTTCCCGTCTTGCTAATGCGGCTATCGACTGAATTTCTGGGCATACCGCGGCGTGGTATCTGTCGCACTGACCTAAATATCGCGCGCATCGACAACACTCCTGAGGATATGGAATCCGTCCGTGCTGCATAACACGTGATGAAATCCGTGGGTTGCAAACGCCGCGTTAGATGCCTACTCTTTGATCCGGCTGCACGCCAAGTCGTACTTCTCATTGTTAGCGTAGTGCAGATTCCTATATCGATTTCCTTTCATTTTACCTTTTAGTGTAACCCCCAAACGCCCTCGTTCTATATAGACCATATCACGACTGTACTTTTTATGTCATAAACGTCTTTCGTACAAAATACGAACTATTTTATTTCTACAAAAATAAGATAAGCGCAAACCCCTTTTCATGGCAAAAAATTAACTTTATTTAGTGGGTTAAATAGTGGCTTAAATAGCTTTTTATATTTATAAATATTTTAGCGCATGCACTGTAATTTCACTGTTTCAATGATAATGAGTGGCTTAAATAGCTTTTTATACTTAGAAATATTTTAGCGCATGTACTGTAATTTCACTGGGATTGCATTGCAGTTAGCACTAAGGTCTGGTCAGTGCTAATTGCACTTCCAGTGCAATTACAGTTTACCTAAAGTCAAGAATGTGGGCTACATCTCCTCTATTGCTTTGTGACAAAAACACTCATTTCCTGATTGCACCTCTGGCTTGTCCTTGTAGGTAAACGAGAATATAAGCAAAAACAGAAATTTGCAGAAATAAAGACTTACTAAACAATGTCAAAATAAACGCGGGAATGGTATTATGGCCTGAGTATTTTTAAGGCGTCAGTCAAAAACTAGCTAGATCATTCGCGCGTCGAGAAATATTTCGCCGCCAAATGTTATTCCTAAAAGCCAACTTTAATTCTGACGGCAGTTGGCTGAAGTTTTGACGACCATACAGGGTAAAATAAATATCAGTAAAACCGGAGCATTCTGGTTGGTATTGGATGGTAGCAAAGGCCCAATCTAATGCGCATATTTATAATTCGTCTATTTTGTAGTCCTGCTCACTTTATGGGAGAATTGAGTTTATTTCCTTGTTTCTAATGGTTCCTCTGCTTCTGTTGGATGCAAAGCGAAACTGGTTTTCTCCATAGCCTGTTTGAATGTCCCGTCCATCTGACTTTTTATTCCCTATCGTCTTTAAATTGCGGTTATTTTCCTTGACCAGAGGACCGTCCTTGGTGGCTAAAATAAGCTGCCGTGACTTAAAAATTCACGCAAGATGGGGCGATTACAAGCGATGGCTTTGTCATATTTATATCTTTCCATCTACGCTGCTAATATGGTTATTTTTTGCAGTAGAAGTGTCTTGTCATCGTGTCCTTCGAAGGCTCCTTATGGGATCGTTCAGTATACCATACTAAGCGTATTTGTTTTACTGGGATTATTCGCTGCTCATCGACTAGCCCTTTTATTGCTATGCCAATACCATGCGTTCCGTAGCGCCAGCTAAGAAGCATTACAGTCGATCTTTATTAGCCTCCCTACGACAATGGACACAGAGTTTAGTCTGTGTCTCTATCATAATATCATTCGAAATACCTTTTCAGGTCATGCAACAAGACATGATATGTCTTTATATTTTTTTATATAACTTTCTAATGGATTCGTAGTGTTTCTATATGTGCGGACTTATGAGCTTGAAGCACTTAAATCAAGAAACTAAAAAGGCATGTCACCTGTCATGCAAACAGACTGCTAATGAACTTCGTGGTATCTAAATAAACATATGCGAACCTTGGGACAAGTCATAATAAAAAAACGAACAATAGTGCTGAAAAATAATTCGTCATTCGAAGGGTAGATGCCATCGTCTTATCACAAGGACAACTAATTAATCATATATATATATATATATATATATACATTTCACAAGTCCGACATGTTTAAGCGTGTGTCTGGGCGGTTACTAGGATTTAGAAGTATGGCTCCTAAATCCTAGTATCCGACTAGATTGTTAGCTAATCCTAACTAATAAGCTTGCAACAGATCCGCGCTAAGCACACTCAAATGTGCCGAAAGGTGAGGGCCTGTTTATGTTTTGCTTATCCGCTGGCCGCCAACGACCGACAGCGTCCGCTTGCCTGAGAAAAAACAATTCTGATCCATTGTGAGATCAATAAAAACCATTATGTACCTACATAGAACATGCGAGCTGTAGTGACCAGCTGGTTAAACACGCCACTACTGTCTACTCGCTCGTTTATATAAAGTGAATTGTAGGCAAGAAGTCATCTGACAAGAGAGTGGAAAATCACATCAGCATTTGCTAGGGGCGTCCTTTTTCGTTCAACTAGTCCGCCGTAATATCAGTGCGCAGTTTCGAAAATACCCGACGAGCGCGTTTTGACCGCTGTTACATGCGCTAATATTTTTTTAGCAATGATAATAGTCGCGCTTCATTTACAAAGAGGGAAGCTATCACATAGGTATTACACAAGGCCTGTGTGTACACTTGTACCAATCCTTCATCGACCAGCATAACGCAATCACTCGAGACCGTAGTTGCGTTGTGGGCTATTGTGCCCCAGATAAAAAAAACATGCATTTAATGACAAACAATTTAACATCAAGGCTCTGCAGCTAGTAAAAGAAGGCGCTCAGAACCGCTTGGGAAGATATTACGTCGGTGCCATTGTTGTCAACTAAGACATACACTTTAAAATAATCGGCATATGCTTTTGTGTAAACGTCGCAAGGCATTACATGTTTATGAGAGTCAGTGTATAAAATATACTTTAATGGGGCCAAGCATTGTATCTTGAAGGCACCCTGACGTCACCATGGCTGGTAAAATAAACACTTGTTAACTCGTACGCGACACAGCCTATCGCATAGATACGAAGATCGAACCAGTGTAACTCCGAGACCGTTTAATAGGTAGAAAATTGGCAACCTACTTGTGTGTTGCAACTTCGTAAACAGATTTACAATCAAAATATACACAGTCGGCTTGCCTTCCATCATTTAAGGAGAAGGCCTAATCATGATGTGTCTATAATAGCAGGTCGATTGCGAAGCGTCGACAATAGCGACGAATTGTTGAAAAACAAAATCCTGCTTGTTGTCGTTGATGGGCGTATGACCTGTTCACGAAGGCTGCATACCTGGTCCTTATGCTCAAGGCCCTGGGTTCCACCGCCCGATCTGCCTACTTACCTCCTTGGCTAAGGCATTCGAGTCCTCGTGGCAAGACGATCCAGTCCCACGGAACGGTTTTCAACAAAACTGCAGGGCTCCATACTTAACCCCTTGCTATGGATTTTAACCTATGACGACGTGCTGCGGCTGAGGGACCTTCCCTCGGTGTCAACCTTTTTGCCCACGCTGACGATCTGGTTCTAACCGTTCAGGTGCGGACTCCGAGAGAAGAGCGAGGTGATACCCCTGTTAAGCTGGAAAAACACTTCACCCTTTACCTCCACCAGAAGACCAGAAGATCGAACTCGTCAACAAGGTGAGGTATCTTGGGTCTACCCTTTACAGGGGTCTCCGTGGTACTAGACATGCGCGGCGGATGACGGAGAAGGCAACGAAGACAGCTAATGACTTTGCACGTCTCATGCTCAATACATATGGCACACGGCAACTGAGGAAACGAATCCGTATCCCTGCGGTCGAGTCAGTCGACCTGAACGGAGCTCCGGTCTGACCTACCGACACACTAAAATTCGCCTGAAAACAGGACTCGCCTGCGTCGGGCCCAGAGGGTCAGAGCCCTCAGGGTAATCAAAGCGTTCCGGACGGCGACTCTCGTTCTTCTCGCAGGATCTGCAGGCAGCTGAGCGCCGCTTAAGGCTGTGATACTCGGCTGCCTTCAGATCATACCGCCGTTTGCTTTAATAACCGCCTCGATTCGAGGCCGAAGCCGCTCACGGGCATTGCAAAACCTCCCTGTAAAGATTTAAAAATTCCTATTCAGGGGCATTTTCGAATCTTTACAGGGGCACAAGTCTGTGTTGTTATGTCGAGCTTTGTTAGATTCTCCCTCAAGCACGCCGCACATTGTATCTAGGAAACTTAAGTCTTAATTGCTATGCCGCTAAGAGTGCTTATTCCAAAACATAAAACATGCTAATTTGCTCTGCCAGCCACCTTTGCACGAAACAGCTGGCATGAGCGAATGTGCCGTTCTGCTGAAGCACCTATAGCAGACACCGAACTTATCCACAGTTCCACTTGTTTGCAGAACATGCAAATAAACCTATTTTGTCGCCGTTTAGCCTTCTCGAAAAAATCTTGTGCAAGTCAACGGTCATATTGCCGATTGACTAAATAGGCTCAATACGTCTTTCAACCATTTCACTATCATCGTTCTGCCATCTGGCCGTCCACCTGTGGTTTCTTCTACCTTCTGTCACCGCCGGACCTCTTCCACCACTCTAACATACAGTCCACCACTCTCAGCCGATTTCTTCTGTCCGCTGAGCCGTAAATCACCGACATTTGTTGTTCCTGTAACTACCGAGCCCGTCTTAAACGACTATACAGATATCACTACGAAATCGACAGAACAAAATTCGACAACAACAAAGACCTACACCACTAACCAGCAACGACAAACCGAACACGTCATTAGACCTTCCACGGCTCACCGAATTCCGTGCGACCCAACTTAACCGACAAGGTCTCAAACTGCCTGAGAATCGATCTTATTGACCTCAGCTGTGGTGCGCAAATATTAGCTTTGATGCACTCTTCTCCTCCTCAGCAACATCACCTGTTAGTGAGTAGCGGATTTCATCATTTTCGTGCAAACGTCGCGTAGTTTGCCGTAAAAAGTGTCCTTGCTTCCGTCAAAAGCAATAGTGATGCAAGCTGTTCAGGCAGGCGTTCTAAATCATTCCGATATTTAGATAATCGGATATGATCATAGGAACGTAGAGATGGCGCTTTTTCTATGGAGAGTTTTAAGTATAACCCTCTACGAATAGTTGTTTAAAGTAGTTTGTAAAGGTCGCGCCGGCAGAGAAGCTCGGCCTTGGACTGGATCCGCTGAACTTCGTAGGCTGAACTTCGTTAAGAGTAAGTTGCCTTTCTGAGACCAATACTGGGCAATAAAGAGAAGGCCATTCTTTTTTTTTGCGATGTCCGATAGACGTGATCCCACAACAGAGTCATATCTTTTGGCCGCTCCCTTGCAACTGCGCCCGCCCGTCTGACGCCAAAGAATTTTAAAAGTTGCTAAAAATGCTCCTTGGTCGGACAGGCTACCTAATAAAACGTCCACGCAGCCACTGGCTCGTGGATTTATCGTACCAGAAGAAACGGCATTAAGACCCGCCGTCATTTTACCGGCGACCGTCAATCTGCGCCCAAAAAAAGGCTGCCCTGCACAAAAACATCAAGTATAAAGGCTACGTGTTTACCTACTGGAACATCACAAAAATGGCTGAAAATAATATTTAGCACTTTCCTGAAGAACCTTCTTGCATGAGCTGGAAGGCGATCTCTAGTGCTCTTAAAGTAAAATTATTAGGCAATGCTTTACGCTGTAGAAAAAGAAAGTCCTTCCGGCCAACGAGAAATGAGACATGGTAGCTGCCCTATTTCCGCAGAATACTCTCTCTAACCGTTCTCCAAAAAGACCCTCCGGAGGTCACCCGCGTGAGTTTCAATCTACCTAACAGTAACAGCAATTTTACTGTTATATGTTTACAACAAGTTATACTATGTCACAGCACAATAATTTCATCATCACAGTTAATTCATGAAAACGCAAGCAGAAAAAGTGTGTTTCAGTCTTGACAAGTTAACAAACCAGTAACTTATTTTTTGAAGTTGCGAATGAGGATGCGATTGGACGAATATATTGAGGAATGCTTTGGCAGTAAGCGTCGCGTAAGGATATTTCTTATAGACTAAATGCACTTCAAAGGCTGTTGCACCGCGCAACGTTTTATTGAATGCATAGACTAAGGAAAGATAAGTCAATACTAGCTCTTTCACGTTTCAATGTTAGGACTGCAGATCAACGTCTGTAAAGGCCGTTGGCGACTCGCCCTGCGGGTCAATCTGGAAGAACTCGTGTGCAAAAGCTGTTAGTGTGGCGGAGGGGCTTCAAAGGACGAGTTGTACTCCGCGTAATTAAGGATTTCAGAGATGTGATGCCTAATGACCTTTTACGGGCATTCTATTTATGGGGTCTACTCTTCTTAACTTAACGTTCACGAAGTAGAAATAAATCAGAAAATTCTAGCCAGGGATGCTTAAGAGGCCAGGCCTCCGAGGGCCCTTTGCTCGCATCAAAACTGAGTAGGTAGAGCAGAAAGTCTGCAAACTTTTTCATTTCATCATGCTTGGACAGCATCATGCTTGGACGGCGTCACGCTTCATACAACTACAATGGCCAAGACTCCTACCTAATACAGCGTCTGCTGCTACTGCTACTTCAACCGTCCACCACCGGCACCCAATAGGCAATGGGTTATCGAGGCATTTATAGGTGAAGAAAATAGGCTGCGCGCACGACATCACCCACCACTTTACTACGACGATGGCCCCGTCATGCGTTGACTGCGTGAGGGTTTGCCCTCTCTCGTGAGGGTAGGCCCTCTGGCCGTCGCTCTCAGCTCAGCAGCAGCGCCGGCGGCGGCGAGGCCGCCACAGAGCCAGACGCCACTGCTACCGGCCCCACTTCTACCAACCGCCGCTAGGACGGGGATAGAACAGCTACACTAACAACTGCTACAGCAGCAGCAACAGCGACAACAACAAACCACAATAGCCTCAACAACCACCACTGGTACTACAACAACAATTGTTTCTACGACTGTTCAAGCAACTGACAACAACAACAAGCGAAGCAGATAAGGGAAGAGGGACGACCCTGATAATCTGCAGTCGGTCCTACTCTCTGAAGGTCTCAAGTCCCGCATCGCCCTCGTCGCCAACGGCTGCAACAGAGCCACGGGCGCTCAGATTTGCCGCTAGCACTAATACACGTCGTACAGGACATACGAGCAGGGACAGCTTCGGGCGGCACTGGTCTATATCAGCATGACAACAAGGCAAACAACAGCAACAACAACAACAACACTAACACTAATACCAGCACCTCCGTAACAATAGCATCAACAACGTAACAGCAGCAGCAACAACAACAACAAAGAAAACAGCAACAACAACAACAAAGAAAACAGCAACAACAACAACAAAGAAAACAGCAACAACCAAACAACGTCATCAACAACGACAACAGTACCTGCAGCAGCAGTAACAACAACAGTACCTGCAGCAGCAGCAACAACAACAGTACCTGCAGCAGCAGCAACGACAGTACCTGCAGCAGCAACAACAACAGTACCTGCAACAGCAGCAACAACAACAACAACAACAACAACAACAACACCAACAATAGCAGTCACGACAAGGCCCAGAAGCCTGCCGGTTCTGACAGTTGTCTTGGACGACCTGGTGGTGAGGGCCTAGAAAGTGGGCAGATTCCGCACAGAGCAGAGTAAGCAGTGAGTCTGCGGCAGCAGCAGCGAGAGTGTATGTAACTGTATCGGCGTGTCGGCTTGTCGCGTCGAGTGTGTCGTGGCCGAGAGGACGAGAATCTAGCCGGCGGCTGCTCTCCTCTGTCCTCTGTGGCGGAGACACCGGGCAAACCGGGCGCGAGCGTAGGCAGAACAAGAAGAAGAAGAAGGGGAAGAGGAATAAGAGAAAAAAGAAACACGCTCGGGTCCCGTGGCGGCGGCGGCGCTGGCGGGCCTGCCGGGTACGGCGGAGACCTGCCCTGCCAGATGGCCCCACGACATATCTCGGGGAACGCCCAGTGGGTTGGTTGCGTTGCGTAGAGCGCGGCCTTATCGCACCTCGCCGTCATCACCACCACCAACACCACCAGCATCACCATTATCAGTTGGCGTCTTCGTCGCTGTACTCGCTGTACCGAAAGCTTGCTTGCCCGTCCGTCTGCCCGATCAACGAAGGGAAGGAATGGTTGTGGCTGTTGTTGTTGCTGCTGCTGCTGTTGTTTCGTTTTGTTTTTAGTGGCGTAGTTCGCGTCGCGTAGTGTAGTTAGTTGTCAGCTCCTCATTGTGGCCTGCGTTTTTGTTGTTGTCGTTATTGTTGTTGGTGGCGGCGGTCGTGGTGCTATTACAATTATTGTTTTTCGTTTTGGGGTTTTGTTCAGCGACGTTTCGTTTCTCCGGTGACACTTTCTTCAACGACTACGGTCGGCCGGCAGTCCGTTCGTCTTAGAGTGTGCCCTTTCAAACTCGCGACAGCTGATCGAAGCCCAGAAGATAAGGTGGCTTCTCGTGTCGCCGTGACCGTCTACGGCTACCCTCATCCTTCTGCCCCCCCCCCCGAACGTGTTGAGCTGAGAGAGGCAAGTTGTGAATTTAGAAGTTCCTAGTTGGTCATGTGTAGACAGATATGAGATCAGACGAACTACAAGAAACGAAACAACGATAAACAGAAGAAGAAGCAGAAGAAGACGAAGAAGATAAAGAGGACAAAGAAAATAAAGAGGACGAAGAATAAGAAGAAGAAGGGCAAAACGTGAGACAGATATCGTAATCGTAACGCACTTCGACGTTCTGTTTGTTCAAACACGGTGACAAAATGTCGACGCCGACGACCACGCCGACAACAACGACGACAACAACCGACCTTGTTGAAAGTGTTGGCCTGTTTCTCGAGTGGTGTTACTATCTGTTTCTTCCCATTGTGCTGGTGGTCGGAACTTTTTGTTTCGCCAAGACGGTGATCAAAGCGACAAAGTTCTACGAAGGCAAAGAGAGACTTGACGGCAAGACGATCGTCATCACAGGTAACAACTCATCATACCATATAGCCATATATACCACAGACAGGTGCACGTAAACAGTGTTGATGAATGAATTGCGGCTTCAGCATGGCTTGTTAATACGTCATTTGACCAAGATTTGTGATTGATTGACTACGCCATGACTCAACGCAGCAACAACGCAGCAGCGTGATCTGTTGTCGGCTTCGAATTGACGCCTTATGCAACTTGTTTACTCTTTATATATTTTGCTATATTTTACATATTCTTGTTTCTTGTCTACTTGCGCGTTGGGCATTTTTATAGCGCGAGCTTACCCGGTATCTTATCAATTTATATAAACATATATAAATACACATAAACCGAAACATTTGTACCTGAAGATTCCGTCAATAGACAATATTGTGAATTTCATTTAAAATGGTGCATAATCGATGCTTTATCCAGATGATCTTTTATTAGGGGTATATATATATATATATATATATATATATATATATATATATATATATATAATGCTATCTGAGCTGCCCGTTTACGTTTCGGGCTTGTAAATAAATGTAGGTGCGTTTGTTACCTGGTAAATCTACTTTTGAATGGTTTGCTGTTGTATTAGAATTTCACAGCTTGTAAGGTTAATTTAAATTGGCTGGTAATTCGTACCCTAATGAGAGTTTACTAGTAGCCGTAGATTGTAGTAGAGATTACTAGTAGTTGTAGATAGTAGTTTGTAGTTGAGATTTCCTATGATGTAACTTTGAACAAGCGCAGGTGCCTAAATGTCACGCTCTGTATGAGGTAGTGTTAATTGGAAATGTTTTGTCTTCGACGGAACGTAACGAACAAAATTAAAGTTAATCTAAAAGCTTTGTTTCTACTGAACAAGAATGATATAGTTGTTGATAGAGTTACAAATAAATATGTGGCCTTCGTACACGTGTTCATGTAATGATAATAAGAATCATACCAACGATTTTCCTATATTTCCTGTTAGATCCCATTGTTGTGTGATTAAGCTCTTTTTACTACTTATGTCTAAATATCAGGCAAATAATGAAGAACACCATGAAGTGGTTGAAATCTTCTTTAACAGAAAGGGTTCTTTGTCATTGATTGCTGCGCCTATCTACCTCTGCTTTATTAGCTGCGAGGTCATTGCTATATCAGTGTTTTTTTAAAGTTTGGCAAGGGTTCAATTTAGTCGGGTAGCAACAGTACAGCTATTGAGCCAAGCGTGATAACCGAGCTTTATTAAATCAAATTCGAACTAGATGCCAACTACTGTTAAACGTGTGTGATCTCAGTGCACGATAGGATTTAGGTGCGTAGTGTACTCAGATGCTGCAGCAATAGATTCTACAAAACACATTTCGGAGCTGATCATAATTGTATAAGCGATATACATATATCGACATTTTAAGAGGATATTTGCAGTGCACCTGTCTCAAAAGTTTAACCCGTACTCCATCAACCTGTTTGATTCTTTCGTGCTCCCAGACCGGGACGTATATGAATTCATCGACTAAACCAATCTTTATGATATGAGTTTTTGGTACTTCCGAAGAACAGCCCTATCTGGCGCTGTGATCGGCGGGGGCGTTTGATAAGCGTAGACAGGCGATTCTAGAAACTTTTTGATCCGCGTAGAAAATATACAAACGTGCGATACATATTATTGTATATGCAAATTTTGCGATCAGCTATGTACGAGATACTTTCATGAGATATGTCAGTCAATACCGGGCCTTTAGGCGGTATCGGCTGGCATATTTCATGATGGGTTTTTGGAGCCACCTGGAGAGTCGCGTTTAAGCGACCCCTGTTGACTCGCGTGAGGAGCTGATCGACAGACCAAACGCCGCTGCTATAGCCGTTAGGGAAAATGTTAGGGAAATATTTGAACTCGTCCAGCAAAACCTCTGGGACCGCTACCGGACGTGCATAATGGTAGGGGGGGGCTATGTCTAGCAATGTTTCTAATTAAATAACGGTCCGATGAGTTGCTAGAAGTCACACGAGTGATTCATTTGATAAAACAAGTTGATTTTAGCGTACGTGCATGCATTCACTTTAATGTATGTGTTACAAAGGTGAAGATATATCAGGAATATATATGTATATAAAACGCTCATACAACATTGTTTGGTAATTTCGCCATTGCTTCAAAAGAAGACATTTCCGGCCCGTCATTATATTAGAAAACGGATTTTTTACCGAGCTGTACTAGACCACAAGGTTTATGGCACGGATATATGCAAACATATATATATATATATATATATATATATATATATATATATATATATATAAAGGTAAATCGGACCATTTTGGTGGGTGTGCGGAGCACCCTGGTCAAAAATTGAGCTGGAGTCGACCGAGTTTACATTCTATATATGTTTATAGATATTTATGTATGTAAGTGTATATATATATATCATGTGAGCATAAGAAAGTTTTCGCATTTTCTCGAGTCGTGGAGTATGTGCAGCCCACTAGCCGAAATACCTGCTTTTAATGATTATTGGAAAACAAACAAAGTGGGGTCGACCTCCGCAGGAAACAGTATAAAATTCGATATGGGCCGTTCTTTGTTCTCAAGGCTCGTCACAGGTGATGAGACTTGGGTACATCTGCATTACCCTATACTCAAGTCCCAGAGTTCTCAGTGGTCAGACATGACAAGCAACTGGTACATATATAAAAAGGCTAGAAGTTATAGTGTGTGTACAAATTCGTAAAGGATCAAATACATTGGCTTTAAGAATCCGTACTATAATATTCACTGCATTCACCAGGAAGAGCCCCAAAGCGTCTCTTTGGTGATGGTTCAAGTGCTTGCAAGCGTCAATGTAGGGATGGATAAATTCGAAAAACGCGATTTGGAGGTTGCTTTGATGCAAGAATCCACCGCGTTAATGAATGTAGAGAACTTAGTAGAAATTACGGAAAAATCTAGATAAGGATTATGCTTTCAGGATACATATCCTAAAAGCATAATGTTTAGCTAGATTTCAAATATATATATATATATATAAATATATATATATATATATATATATATATATATATATATATATATATATATATATATTTACCCTATCCTATATCATGTTTATGTATGATTTTATATATATATATATATATATATTCTTTGAAATTTTATTTAACTCATAACGGGGTGTAAACAATTGTTCCTTAGTTAATATATATATATATATATATATATATATATATATATATATATATATATATATATGTATATATAGATATTCACTGCCCAATCGGCTATTCTGGGTGGCTTGTGCGTGCGTGAATTCTTCTTCACACGCGTTTAAAGCGTGGCCAGAACCCTCTCGGCACCACCCGAGGTGTTTTCTGTTGGCCTCGTCGTTTATGAGTGTCAATCAGCGGCACGCTCTCCCTGCGTTGCTCGGTTACCCACTAAATACCGCCCCCGCCAACGAGGGCTGCTTTGAATGAGAATAGCGAACGATTCATGGCGAACCTGCGAACCAAGAGCCAGCCTGAGTTGTGCGGCATCCGTCGGCGGTCGTCTGGCCAGCCTACGCCGCTGACTGAGGTGTGATGATGTGAGGAACTAGGTAGACTAGAGGGAGACCACCGCCAATATTGAAAGCCAAAATTAGGTCGAGGCTTCCAGTAGATACGATGTTCGGGAGGAGGAGCAGTAGCAGCAATAGTCAGTGGCAGGTAGTGCGGAGAAGATGAAGCACACGTTGCCACAGACTGTAAACGAAACTCAGCGCTAGCTACGGCAGCCAGTTGTGCGAGGTTGGCAGTTTGGCTTACCCAGGGGGCGCGTGTAGGCTACTAGTTATATGGTGGTAGGTATACATTTAAAATATTTACATCTGAAAGACAGATTACTTTGGTTTGACTTCGCAAACTCGGTTCTATTCGTTACAACAACAATGATCTCCATCGTAAACACTTTGGTTTCACTTTGCTAACTAGACTGTTAGTGTACTACTATTACTAGTTCCATCGTGACGTAATGTGTGCGAGATATCGAAACCAAAGCAGCTCGACGAAAGTAGCCAGCCTCAGAAACCAGAACCAGAAATCGGGCGTGGTCTTCTAGTTCAGGTTCAATGCCACCTCCTACCAATGCAGACGCAGTTCGGATTGAATTTTAAAGGCTATTCGTGTGATGTTCATACACTGCATGGCAGTTGTCGTCTACGTTGACGTTGACCAGATTCTTGCGACAGCAGCAACTTCAATTAGATGCGCTTTGCAAGCTCGAAGCAAAACAATCGACCAAATTATTTGTGTTACATGAGAGAGAAGCTGTAGAATTGGGTGGGTGCATTACTATGAACAGAATTAAGCAAGGTTGTTGTTCGTACGTGCTGTTTTTCAGTTGTTACTGCAGTTCCAGAAAATTGTCTGAACGCATTATCGTTAGTTACATTATCGTTTTTGTGAAAACTCTCCTGGACATATGCAGTGAACGTTTAGTTTCGATCCGTTTCACGCAATGTTTTTGGGAGTCACTGCGAGGCGAGTTATTCTTACTCGTACAACAAAGCTTATGTTAGGAGTACGTCAATAGTCTCACCGATGCTGGCTGGGGGAAGTGCCTTAGTGTTGAGAATATATTCACAATTTTCTCTATCACATTGTTCGGTCAGGGTCGTTTGGGTAGAGAATCGCTTCTCATTCCTGCCTACCAAAAAGCAACAATATAAATCGTATATTATAGTTTCTCGTCTGTGGATTTACATTCCACACAGTTTCTAAGACCAATGCAGGACACAATATCAGCGAAATGTGTGTTTGCATTTGATAAAATAATAACTTATGACTGAGTACAAGGAGCGAAGACACTCAGCTCAATACACTTGTTATTATTTCTTGTATATAAATGTGTTCAAGCTTCTCTCATACTCAACACCGGCTCTGTTTATGTTAACAAAATATAGACATTTAATAATAATAGGAATATTTGCTTTTGTATTCAGTTCAGTTTATTATTTTTTCCAAACACATACTCCTTACGGAGCATCGATGTGAATTGTGTTCATGTGAAATAAGTTTTGAAACTCGACAAAAATAGTCATCGCTTTAAAGTGAGAGTTAACTTAGTGCAGAGGGGTGTCTCAGTACAGTCAGGGTAAATTATCAATAACGTGAAATGTTTACTAGTGAGGGATCATGCTTTGTAACTATTGATAATGTTTAGTCTTCATCACTAGGCACCTAATTAAGTATAATTTGGTAGCAATGACCAATAATGGAATATACGTCATTTTTTATCGACCGTTAGTCGTTGATGATACTAAGCAATCCTTAATAGTCAGTTAGATATAATCCTACTTAGGTCTTTAGTATCCCTCTCACAGGTCTGAAGGGCTAGGTAGAAGCTTGCAGCTGTTGTGGAATCTGGAAGGAGATACCGGCAATGTAACCCGCTTACGTTAGGCTTTTTACCACTCTATTATCAAAAATATTCCAATCAGGATCATCACGGTAGTAGCTCCTTGCATGTTAGCTTTATTATTATTATTTCCTTTACGAGCTGCGTTGCCTCTGCAGACTACAACATACAATCGCTGTGTCATATACATGTGTATATGGGCGAGATTCCTACAGTTTACATATATATATATATATATAGCCGACTTGTTAGGAACCTATGATTTGTATATGTATACGGTGGCAAGTGCTTTGTAGGTGGCCGAAAACGTTGTTGTTTAACAAGTACGTTTCTGAGTAAAAGCAATGCAAGATGGGGGAAAACGGTGAACATTTTCTTAAAGGACTAGGACATCTAAATGCCTATTCTCTTAGGTAACTTGGATGCAGGTCATGCGCCTTTAGGTCATGGGCTACTAACAGAAAGAGTGTCCTCGATTTTCTTTCCTTACTGAAGGCATTAAACGCACATGAGCTTTACGCCTGACCTTGCTTTAGAGCAGACATTTTCATTCGTGTTTCGCGTTATGCTGCATAAGGGTTTCAGCATACTCAACCCGAGTATAGCATACAAATAAAAAAACATGCACTAGAACTAGTGAGCAGCTTAAGGTACCTAGGAATAACACCGATGGCCAAACTGCCTGTTATAAGGTATACTGAAGAAAGAAGAAAAAAGCGGTTTCGTTAGAGATGGTGTTAAGGGATCCTTGAGGAGTTGTCCTGAGGATCGTATTTGACTTATTGACTTCAAAATTATTTTAGTAGGTAGGAACTGCTTTGACCCATACTTAGACAATCTCAATGATAGGCTCACCTTCGACAATCTCAATATTTTTGACAAGGTTCAAACTATGTTTTCCTACTCCTAAAAAAGTCCACCGCGACTCCCTGGCAACACAAATTAGAAATGTCATACCGTATTTCACACATTTTTTGATGCCGGTGTACGGACGTATATTACGATGGTGCTGAAGCGTATATACTCGTATATATCTGCAAGCCTATTTTAGATTGCTTATATAAATAGTGGGCCTATATAGTTATAATATTTACGCGACGCTTCGTCTGACACATCTTTTGTGAGCTTGTGGGCTCGTGGTCAGAATAGATTTTTATAGGTCTCTCGAAAATGGCGAGTATGGCACGCGCTTGTGAATGCAAGCAACAACGATTTGGGTTCTGCGTGTACAGGGCTTCCCAATTATTGCGTGGGCATTACACACGTGGGTTAGGGCATATCAGATAATATCTTTATGGCCCACAGCGTATTTCCGAGACATGCAAGGGTTGCAGAAGCAAGACTCCGCGAAGCAGATAGCAGCTAGTTATATACCATTTAGCGAATCTTGTTAGTCTGTGGGCGGCTGGCTTCTTTGTTTGCCCAAAACCCTGATATGCCTGCTTTTCCTGCAGCGCAATAGCAGTATGTCTGCTTGCCAGAATAGAGTACTATGACAACAACACAAAAACAGCAAATGCGGGAATGGCAAACAGCAATGAATATCGATGAGAAACGCTGTCCTGAAAAAAATGACTGAAAGTAGATCAACAGATCTACTCAATAATAATGTGTGACAAATAAAAACAGTAATATTTTAACTGAAAGTGGCATTTGCTTGTGTGAGTCGAATGTACGTAAATACTCTACACTAATTGAAGGCACTTGTAAGCTGAAAAAAAGAGGTTAGTTTTAGGGAAACATGTTCTCTTGCAATATCGGTTTGGTCTATCTATATATATATGCATGCCCAACCAAACCGATATTGCAAGGAAACATGTTTTCCTAAAACGAACCCCTTTTTTCAGCTTACAAGCTTATATATATACATATATATATATATATATATATATATATATATATATATATATATATATATATATATTGTTTCAACTCTCAAAATCTGCACGTAATCGTTTCTGTTAAAACATTACACAGGGTTCATTATGTCAAGGGAACGTATACCGCTACTAAAGAACAGTCCATGTTTTTTTTTCGTGATTTATGAACGCATCTTGGTCGAGCGTGACTGGCTCACGAGGAGCTACATTGAAGCCAGTGATAACCGACACAGGAATTCTAGCCTTCACTCGGCACTAATGCGCACTCGGCTATTGCAGGAGGTTCGAATGGATTGGGTCGCGCTCTCGCTGTAGAGCTGTGTCGGCGCGGTGCGCGCGTAATCTCTGCGTGCAGAACTCGGCTTCGTCGAGACTCGACCGCGGTCTACCTGCGCGAGAAAACCGGCAGCTTCAACCACCGTGTGATGTACATGGACCTTAACAACCTCGAGTCGGTGCGCAATTTTGCTCGGGAACTCGTCGACACCGAGGAGCGCGTTGACTGTCTTATTAACAATGCCGGTTAGTAACATTGCATCGCATCGAAAGACGATATAGCTGATATTCTCTGGCATAGGATTTGCTTTTGTAGTGGTGTCGAGGACGTTAAGTTGTCTATCGCAGGTTTTTTTTCCAAAAACATATATATACAGGTAGTTCAACAAGTTCTTAAAATGAAAACCAAGAATTTTCCAAATCTTGTTTTTAATTTTTTCTTATTCGATATACTCCCCGAGAAGCTCAATACACTTTTCCCACCGAGATTTCAGAGCATTTATACCTCTTGAGTAGAATTCCGCGTCTTTAGACTGAAAATAGGCATTGACAGCAGCCTTAACCTCTTCATTGCTGGAAAAACGCTTTCCACCGAGACTATTCTTCAAATGTCCGAAGAGGAAATAATCAGAGGGGGCCAGGTCTGGAGAATAGGAAGGTTGTTCAATAAGTTCGAACCTCAGTTGGGCCAGTTTTGCCGTTGCTTGCCGCGACTTGTGTGCGGGAGCATTGTCCTGGTGAAACAGGACAACCTTCTTCTGCAAAACGGGCCGTTTCACGATGAGTTCTTGCTTCAGGCAGTCCAACAGTCTTGCATAATATTCTCCCGTGATCGTTTTACCGCTCTCAAGGTAGTCGACCAGAATTATTCCACGTTGGTCCCAAAAAACCGTAGCCATCATCTTTTCGGCCGATGCCGTTGTCCGCACCCTCTTCGGAGGTTCTTCACCAGGTGCACACCATTGACGAGATGCTTCTTGGGTCTCGGGAGTGTAGTGATGGACCCAGCTTTCATCGACGGTCACGAATCTGCGCCAAAAATCCGACGGATTTTTCGACATCTTGGCCAAATTTCGCTGTGAAGCGGAAACACGCGCGTCTTTTTGGCCTTGGTTGAGCAAATGCGGCACCCATTTTGCTCTGAGCTTTTTCATCTTCAAGTTTTCGTGCAGGATGAAATGCACTCTACCCAAACTGATCCCCAAGGCCTCCGCTATCTCCCTAATGTTCACTCGCTTATCTGCGGCAACGAATTTCCGCACTTTTTCCACGTTTTCCTCATCAGTTGCCGTTTTTGGGCGTCCTGAACGTAGTTCATCCTCGGTGCTCCTGCGACCTCTTTTTAACTCATTAATTCAGTTGGAAACAGTGGCAAAACATGGCGCAGAGTCACCGTACACCTCGTCTAACTCAGTTTTCACTTGGGTCGCATTCCAACCTTTGAAATAAAAATGCTTGATAACCACTCGAAACTCTTTTTTCTCCATTTTTCAAAATCACGCCGATACGTTGCACGGGAAAAGCGATCAAACGAAATCGCAACGGCCAATCACCATAATATTTTGACTGCTAGCATTCGAAAAGTTGCCGTTTCCAATAGCGCGCCAAAATTCTGAAAAGCTCATTTTAAGAACTTGTTGAACTACCTGTATATATATGTATATATATATATATATATATATATATATATATATATATATATATAGTTAGCAACCAGAATTTTCGTGAGGTGGCGCCACCATCATGCTTGTAGTTTATGACTGCGAAGTAACCTTCTCCACACACACATCGAGTTTTAAGACACATGAAGTTTCAGGTAAAAATTCGTTTGAACTGAGCATGTCTGTTTTTGTCTTAGACTAGGGAAACACGAATCTCGTACTCTAGTTAAGCATTTCTACTATTGTAATAAAAGTGGACCGCTGTGTAGATCAAAGCCAAGCTAAACTAAGTCTGCGGAAACTGTGCACCAGCGTTAGCGTTGATTTAGTTTTGGATTAATTCATTTGAACAACACGGCTAAGCTGTAAATACGGAGTTACGTGCACCCCGCACGTCCAGTTAAGGCCAATACGTCAGAAATAGTTGAACTCATTCATCGTATCGCGTCTTGTCGACCTGGATCCAACACTATACATCCGAGTCGAAACAGCCCTCAAAACAGTGGACAGCTTCTGACAAACGTGCGCCGAGGAAGGCAAAGACTGTTTTGTCAGACGGGAAGCTAATGTCTTCCCGTCCGCTACTGTAATTTGGGATTTCCAAGGAATTATTTTTGTTGAACATTTATAGAATGGTTAATCAGTTACAGACGCACATTACTCCACACATTTCAACCGTTTGCACAAGGGTTTGCAAAGGAAATCAATATTGATGCGCAAAAGGTATCGAGACATATAGGCCTCGAGGCATCCCACTTTTTCGAAGAGATTAAAAGGAACAGTTCAGATCATCTTAGTTACTCCTCACAGGGAGAAAGAGGATCCGTCCGCTCACTCTACAGCTTGACGGCGAGAATATCGAAGTTGTAAAGGAAGTCCGCTACCTCGGGGTCACACTGGATACTGCTATGAATGGCCTCAGCCACATAAAAAAGGCAACGACAAAAGCAGTCAAGGCAGTGTGTGCTATAGCCAAGATTCTGCCGAACATCCATGGCCCCCGGGCCCGCACAAGGGCACTGCTAATGACGGTCGCGGAATCAATTGCATTATTTGGAGCGCCAGTTTGGGTGAGAGCAACTCTCAAGACGAAGAAAGCGAAACAGATTTTACGGAGGACCCAGAGGGTGGCAGCCCTGAGGGTAATCCAGGGCTACCGCACAGTCAGCACGAATGCTGCTCTGGTGCTGGCAGGGTCGATTCCCTGGGATCTTAAGGCACTCGAAAGGAAGCGACTATGGGAATTAGGTGCCCCTACCCAAACGGAAAAAGACAGTGAGCAAAACGACACAATTAAGACATGGCAGGAGGAGTGGGACACCATCCCCCCGGGGGTCCTGGAGGATCCCTGCGCGATATCTGGCATGGATAGAGAGGCCTGGGGGAGACCTCACCTATCACCTCACCCAAATCCTCACAGGACACGGAAACTTCAACTCGTATTTGTCCCGAATTGGAAAGGCTTCGTCGCCGATATGCGTATTCTGCCAAGAGGCGCACGAGGACACTCCAGGTCACACATTGCTACAGTGCTCGGCCTGGAAGGCTGCGCGGTTAAGGGCAAGCAGACTCGTCCGAGTGAAATGGGCCAGGGAGGGAGACCCACACCACGAGGTCAGCGACCCACCTCGGTCCAGCTTAATAAAGTTTACAGAATACATTGTCTCCAGTGGGCAGGCCTGGAAACTAGGAGCAGCGAGGGCAAAAAGTAACGTCCAACCGTTGGGGTCGAGTGATACACTGCTAGAGATAGAGACTCGTAGCGATAGTGCGTAACTGCATTTAATACCTCCTCCACAAAAAAAATCATCTTAGTGTACATAACTCTAAGGAGACTACACCGAGAAAAACATGTGGTTGTATTACTTTTTGTCACCGAATGAACGAACCATATATATATATATATATATATATATACTTCTAAGCTCTCTGCGCTAATCTTCAGGTCCGCCAATGACACAATGTATTAGAACGGCCACGACTGAGCAATAAAAACCTATGCTACGGCATCGATAAATATTAAACTTCGCTAACTAATTTTCGACGATTAAAAAGGTCCTTGCTATATGGAAAACGAACCTAGCTCGATAAGAGACGCCGTGCGTCGATAACACGTCTTGGAAGCGCTACATTTACCTTATGATCAAGGTAGCTTATATTGAGTTTTACAAAAGAAGCAGTGAGCCCGTTCTTCATGCCAAATAAAGCAATGGTCCATCAGATTAACGACTTTATAGATATATAGATAGCAAATTCCGGGGCAGGGGTTTTGGAATTAAAGATACGCCGAGCTAAATATAGGCAGGGAGATAGTACAGAATGTCGAGTTTGTAATGGAATTAGTCTATTAAGCATATTGTAGGAGAATGTACAGTCTTGGAGGAGAGCAGAAATATAGACCTATCTGGGGCCTTAGCTTTAGGACCAAATGTTAGAAAGGACCAGGCTGATATTACAAAGAAAAGGTTGTCCTAATGGAAGACAAATACTTAGTAGGTATTGGAGGATACATTGATATGGATGCAAAGGTAATATATATGCTGCCGCTATAAGCGCCCCTGCTAAAAAGGGTGACATGTATATACATATATACATTTATGCGTACTGCATTTCGTTTAGTAGTATTTCTTCCTAATGTTACCGTGAAATGGTGTGTATATACTATTGGCTGCCTAATATACATAAAGTATTAGCTGCTTAGGACTTAGCTTATATGAAATATTTACTAACAAATGTTCGTGATCAAGTGTAATTGTAGTGTGGAGTTTTTGAAAAACGTGTTTTTTAACTGCGTCCTCCGTATGTGTATCTCAGGGATCATCTGTGATCGCGACTTCACTGCTGACGGCATAGACCGAATGATGGGCATCAACTACGTAGGTCACTTTCTGTTGACAAACTTGCTCTGCGAAAAAATCATGACTACTCCGAACGGACTTGGCAAAGTGATCTCTATCACCGGTGGAAGCTTTAACCGAGGATCGCTTGATGATCTCCGAGATCTAGAAGCAAAAAAGAAAACATGTAAGTATATATTTGAAATAGAGTGTTGGAATAATCAGCTCAGACTTTTTAAAAGTTCCCGCAGAGCAGGGTAGGCCTGCCAAATGCAAGATGAACCATTACGCAACAGAAGAATGCGTGGAGATTGTGAAAATGTATCATGAAAAGAAACTCTACCAGAACAGCTGGCGAGCTCTTCGTGCAATTTACAGTCGGCATAACTGGCCCTGTGAGAACACCGTATGTAAATTAGTGCAAAGGTGTTACAGGATAGGTTTAGTACTAATGTGTCAAGCCCTGGAAGACCACTCAGTACTCGTTCGGCTGCAAACATCACCGCTGTGGCCGTACAGTATGGAGCAATGTGCGAAAGCATCGGTTCGATATTGCGACCGAACGAAAGCGAAATACTAAAAAATTGATCTTTCGCATACCTCAACCAGTTGTACTTTGAAGTCCAAGCTAGCGATTTATCCATATAAGATTCAGCTAACACAAGAGCTCAAGCCTGCGGACCATCAGGAGCATCTTAACCTCGTCACCTCGACTTCCGAGATGATGCACTGTGATGCCGATTTTGTGGGGAAAAAACTTGCTTTTCCGACGGTGCTCTTTTTTGTCTGAATGGAAGTGTGAATAAAAAATGTTGCATCTGGGCAACCGAGAAGAGAGCGAGGACCGTTTGTTGTGGCCTATGGTCCAAAGAAATCATTGGCCCATATTTTGAGAAGAAGAGAAAAAGAGCTTGCGATTTTTCGAAGTTTTTTTAAAGAGTAAAATGTACACTAATGATCCCACGATCATCGGCGAACTAAATACTAACATTGAAGCGTCATCATCAAATGGGTGTTCTACATGCAGCTTGTAACAACCAAAAAGTCACCGTCTAACCGATATCATGTTTCAATAAGAATTACATTATATCTGTATTAAACTATACCATTTTAAAATTTGCAAAATATTTTCTTCTCGGTTTTATGTTACTTTACAGGTATCGTACTATTTTGCGAATATCTTATGAACAATATATGTTTACCCTATATATGTATATATGTACGTGGATGTGCGTATTACTGGCAGTGCTAGTACAGTTAGACAGACGATCATATGTTATGCAATTATTCTCACTTTTTAGCCTATGACCTGCGCGCCGTATATAGATCTTCTAAGCTCGGCCTCTACGTGATGAACCGGGAGCTCGCAAGACGCTTCACCCACTTTGATATCTGCTCACTGTGTGTTGACCCAGGCCTTATGAGCACTGACTTCTACCGGAACTTGCCTGCGCCCCAAAACCAGGTGTGAATAACGCAGTCGAAAGCACCTACTTGCTAGTAGTTTATATAGTAGTGAAAAGGTAATCATTGCTACCACAGATACATAATCAAATGCATCTTAGCCCAGCGACGTAACACCGTAGCGTATATTTGCGGTTCTAGAATTGATAAAGAGGCATGTAGCCATCGAAAATAAGGCTTATATTATCGGCAGGAAGTTTTGCTCATACTAGTTCGCCATTGTGAATCGTGGCCCCTTCCAAAGACTCGTATTAACCTATAAATATGGATTCGTATATAAAAGCGATAACAATAGTTATACAAAAGCCTGGGGACGAAAATACGTAGCAGTGACACCTCTCGAAGATTTGGCCTACACAGGCTTACCGAGGAAGGTCACATACATTTGCTAGGAGGTTTTAGCCTGGTGTGAATACTTTTTTTTGGCAAGACAAGACACGGAAATATTTTAACTTAGCATGGTCGTACTATTTGAGATTCTATTGACGCTGTGTTGTGGTCATTTTTGTAGTTGTGGTCACTCATCGCGAAATGCATGTTTCGGTCACCCGAAGAGGGCATGCAGAGCGTTCTCCACGCGTTGCTCGCTCAGGATATTAAGGAATGCTCTGGAATGGTGAGTGAAATGTAGAGCTCAAGTATACTTATGCATTAATTAGGTCAGTGATGTCCGATTCCTTAGAATAACCCGATAAATATGGAAACGTCATTTGAGTCAATTTCATATTTACAGCTCACGTATCTACATCTTTTTCACCTTTTATCGTTTCAACGAAGGTAAGGTATTCAAGCGAGCGATTTATCATGTCGTTTGCGTTAAGCCTAAGCGCCACCCATTTATCAGCACGTTGCATGTGGTCACGACTAGTTGACTAGGGATGACTGAACAGATTTCACCATGTGCGCGACCACGTCGATCGACCACAGTCATATACTAATGTTTAACTACGGGGCAAATGATTGCATCCATATTTAAAGCGGAAGGCGTACCCATGGCACATCAAAACATCTACTAAAACTACAGCAAGATCCTATAGACAGCACAAATCTTTACCGCCATGACATCAAATTCTTGCTAGTAATGTCAGGTTATTGGGCGTTTGTGTGTGCCGTTTTTATTTTTCTTTTTACAAGAAGCACAACGCTGTCCAATCGAAATACGTTCAGTAGAAACTCATTGGTCAAGGAACAGACGACCCTTGTTAAAAGCACGCGCTTGCCTTCAAGTCAAGTCAAGTCAAAAGCACCTTTATTCAAGGGTCATATATGCCTAAGTATACATTGTTTTTAACTCAATATTTAACCTCTGAATATCATTAGAACATACATCAGGTCTGTCGACTTCGCAGACTTCGTGGAACTCTCCACGAGAATGTGTTGTTTATCTTCACTGAGCGCGCAACTTCCAGTGATCTAACATTCACACCACTTCGCAGTCCATTATTGATATGTTTAAACATGGTCTGGTCAGTCCCGAGACAACACAATTTTTTATAAAGCGATAGATCACCTCGTGCGTGTAATGTACGTATTGGCACAAGAGATACGCTTTCACGAGGAATATTACATCTTTTCGATATCCGTCTGATAAATTTGGCCTGTACCCTCTCAATGGCAATTATATCTTTTGCCAAATAAGGAGCCCAAACCTGGCTGCAGTAGAGGAATTTGGGAAATACTAGACTTCTGTACAAAGTCACATAGAAATCAGGATTTTTTAAAATGAAGCATCTAAATATGGTATTACATAGTTGTGAAGCAGAAGCAACGGTGGCAGTAATATGTTGAGAGAAGTCTAATTTGGGGGTTACAATCACACCAAGATCACGAAAAGATTTAACTACTGGTATTGCATCGTTAGCGAGTGTATACAGTGGCGAACTGCCATCTGACGACACCACGGCACATTTAGGCACAGATATTTGCATCCTATTCTCACAACACCAGTTTTCAATATTATTAATTGCTAGTTGAATAATACTTGTGGAATTGTCGACTGCTGAGTATATTTTTAAATCGTCCGCAAATAAGAGAGAAGTGACACCTTCTGGAATCACTGTTGGGAGATC
The DNA here is from genome assembly GCA_003439945.1 of Dermanyssus gallinae. Classification (NCBI taxonomy): domain Eukaryota; kingdom Metazoa; phylum Arthropoda; class Arachnida; order Mesostigmata; family Dermanyssidae; genus Dermanyssus; species Dermanyssus gallinae. The sequence goes on from QVRM01002238.1 coordinate 764,164, forward strand.
GAGGGCGTATATTCTGAAGAGCAGGGGCCCAATGCACAATCCTTGCGGCACCCCTAAGATGCAGGGGAGGGGGTCACTTTCTACGTTACCAACTTTGACGGTAAAATTTCGCCCAGTAAGGTATGCTGACACCCATCGACAAGTTGTGGAGTCAAGGTCAATACTTTCTAATTTTTGTAACATAAGTTTGTGATTCACTTTATCAAATGCCTTTGAAAAATCAAAATATATGCAATGAAATGTTTTACGATTATTTATGTGTAGACTCCAATCGTGGACCATGGATATAAGTTGTGTCCCTGTAGAACGGCCCCTGGCAAAGCCATGCTGATTGGCGTCAACCAATTTGTTACGCACTAAAAAAATTTCAATATAATCAACGATTAACTTCTCCATTAAAATACACGCAATGGACAGTTGAGCCACCGGCCGGTAGTTATTCACTAAATCCTTAGCACCTTTTTTGAATATAGGCGTTACAATTGACCTTCGAAATAATGAAGGAACTTGCCCATCACAATACGATCTCTGAAAAATGTACAGTAATGGTTCGGCGATAAAATCACAAGTGTTTTTATAAAACACTGGTGGAATACCATCTGGTGTAAAACTGCACTTGTTCTTGAGTGTTTTGATCTTTTTAATTATGTCATCGATTAAGATTAAAAACTGCTTATGAATTGTTTGATTTTGGCGTCTTTCTATACGCACGCGATTTGTCAGTGAAGACGGCTGATCATCCGGAGGTGTATATACAGAGGAAAACAGTTTCGAGAATGCCGCCGCTTTACTTCGGTTATTGTCAATGAGTACATTATCGACTTTTAGTAAAGGAAGTTCCTCACGACCTCGAAGTCGCTTATTTGCGTAGCGGTAAAACGATTTAGCATCCTTAAAAGATAGTTTTGACTCTTCAAGAATTCTCAATCGTGTCGAGGCCTTTCTAAGCTTCACTGAGATGCTTTCAGTCGCTAATTCATTCATGAGCTCCTCTAACCGTCGAACATGATTTCGAAGACTCGTCATGTTGGGATTAGTATTATTGTTTCTCTGGGGTGTGAATACCTCGATAAGAAAGTGTATATAATCGATAAATGCATTATACATCTGCTCAATGTCAACGCACCGTGCAAAGAATGTCGTCCAGTTTACGCTCGCAAGGTTTGTACAGATCGAGTCATAATCAGCCTTCCAGAAGTTGAACCCACCACCCGACTCTAAGAAATGAGAAGAAGGGACCAGAATCCGAAAGCTGAGAGCCCGATGATCTGTAGCAATAGGGGGATCCACGACTGCTGGCTCAGTGACGAGCTCCCTCTCAGATGTAATAAGCAAGTCCAGAATATTGTTTTCCCTTGTGGGTTGCATAACAAGCTGATCTAAACCATTTATGATGCAGAAGTTAGCAAAAGCCTTCTCTGGGCTGGTAGCATCACTTAAGCGCAGATTTGACCAGTCAGTGTCAGGCATGTTAAAATCACCAACTACGATATAGGATAACCGACATCAAGACAGAATTCTAGAACTTCTATAACATTTTCGATACGGGCCTTTCTTTGGGCGCCGGAGTCCGCATTGGTGACATAACAGCATATGATTCGAATGATAATGTGATCATAATGCAAGTCTACCGCTACGGTTTCCGAGCCTGTGGGTATCTCAATTCGGCGACAGTTTAGTCCCTTGAGTGTTAAAATACACACTCCACCACCCCTGGAACCTCGGTCCATTCGATGCACCGAGTACCGGTCACCGAGTGAGACCTCTCTATCACTAATTGCACTAGTAAGCCAGGTCTCTGAAATAAAAATCACATCGATGCTGTTTAATAAACAATAATTCACAAGGGCATCTATCGCGCCTGGAGTGGCCAACGAGCGGGCATTCAGATAAAAACAATTTAGACTAGTTTGACCGCCACCGGCTACTCGTGAATCGTTTCTTCCGTCCGAGGTTGGTTGTACACTATAGTATTTCTGAGCGCTTCGACCGCAAGATTCAGCTGCTCTAAGTGCGACAGGAATATGATGGGTGAGTTCGGTATTACCGGGTTCAGCTGGTTTCTCTGTTGCCTTTCGTGATCTGCCGGCATCGACAGTGGAGTATATTTGTTGCGGAAAAGTGCTTCACCAGAGGATAAATGTATATTTAGTGCGGCATTATGTATAGCACGGAAGAATTCCACATTCCTCAGGAGTGTTGCAGGTGCACGAGGTGCTCTGCCCAGTGCGATAGATACCACGCCGCAGCATGTCCAGCAGTTCAGTCAATAGCTGAACTAGCAAGATGAGAGAAGACCCAATGATGTGAAGGAAGCACTAGTTGTGTCTGATGTATATGTTTATAATTTTACCCAACCTGGGTGTTAAAAAACCATAATCAAAATAAATGTATATACAAAATACACATTGAGCAACGTCAGAGACAAGCCGGTTGTTTGTGTCTTCTATTCGTTCCTGGGGTCGTTGTTGCAATCCGAGTTTGGATTGGACAAGTACTGTTCAAGGATTCATTGTATTTTCTTTTTCTCTACCCTTTCGTTCATTTTTTCTCAAAACAAGTGATTGAAGAGGGCATAACAATAATGGTAGATCAGGGCGTAATGACTTGGGCTCCACACGTCGGACTTTCCAGGCTGTCGAGATAATATCAAGTGAACGCTATAACCGTAGATAATTAACGCTACTGTTGCTCTGCATTACTGCGTTATCTGCAGGTTATAAAGGACTGCGAAGTCTATACCCCAACCGGCTGTAATTGGACGGATGCTGTGATAGAAGATCTCTGGACTCAGACACTTGAGCTACTCCGGAACAAAGGTAATGCCAAATATTTTTTTTATCCCAGATGTAGCTGCTAAGATGTTAAAACAACGCATAATTTGTTGATATTCTTCGCCGATCTAACCGTGGGAAAGCAAGTGGCTGTATCATTAGACAAAATTTGTCTGCAAGGCTATTTCGTGATGCACACTTAACGGTATCATATCATATATTATGTTAGAGTATTGCTACCGTTTTTACTGCTGCTAGTACTATTGCTAGCACCAAAGATGAGGCAAGTTGGTAGAAATGTCGATGCTGGCGATTATCACCCTTATAATGTTATTATCGTACTTATTAATTGAACGCTAGTTGTACACTACAATGCGTTCGCTCACGTTCCGGTCAGAAGCTAAGATGACGTCTGTCAGTCTAGTCAAAAAATCGACCCACTTTTTTACAGACTAGCCTTATTATCCTATACAGACTGATGTTGGCGTGTGTTAGTTTGTACGGTTGCCCGACATCGGTTCTCCTCTGTCTGCACCAGTCATACCCTTAGCTCAAGCTTTTGGCTTTTGTTGTTGTTGTTGTTGCTATTGTATTGTGACCGCGAACAATGTGCACGGCCGGACGTCCTCCGCTCAGCGGGTGTATGCTGATCAATTAGGAGATGATGCTGCACCGTTTCTGCTATTCAGTCCGTACTGAAGGCTATTTGTGTGTCCAACTGACGACCCCAGCCACAACGGTTGACCGCTTACTGCTTCGGCGAGGACTGGCTTGTCAACCTCCACCGATAACCCACTCCCCCCCCCCCCCCCCCCCGCCTATGCTTTCGCTCTCCAAGGTCATGCCAGCAAGACAAATAGGTTTGGGGTGTAGATGTGGGCAAAGTACGGACAGCCCTCTCGTGATCGAGATTGTGACCTCGAACTCGGCTAGAGTCCGGCTGCGACGTCATCTTGTCAGACTGTGGGGCATCGTGGGCCGGGCTGGAGCCGGCGACTTAGGAGATTACTACGCCAAAGGAGGCAACGCCCATGCCCATGCGATCGGTAGCGGTGAGGCAACGAGCTAGCCTGTCAAAATTTCGCTTCCATAGCACGCCTTCATGTAAGCTCTCTCTTCGCTCGTTCAACTCACGAATGCGAGTGGCTTGCGACCGCTGGCTGACCAGCTATGCCGAAGTCAACCCTCGGTTCTAAAATACAGGCGCAGCAACGACTTATTTTGCCTAATCTTTAAGGCTTTGTCCAGCGTAAAGCTGAGCCCACGTTCTATGCGAGTACAGTCACCGTCGCCTAGTGAGCGGTGGTGGGTTTTAGGCACGATATGGTTTGTTTACTGATTTTCTTTCAGCGTACATTGGTTTAGCATTGTCAGGCGGGCTTCACAAGCTCCGTTCTGCATGTGGCTGACTACAGTCAAAATATGAGAATCAGCGAATCAAAAACTTTACGGCATGGCTATACTACGTCTTGATAACGTGACTAGATAGCGTAAGCACGAAGTATTTATTTTGAATAGAAACAATCAGATATGTTCGAGTGACTGAGTGTAAGCGATTGGATTCTCCAAGATTGTACACTACAGTATTGAATTGTAGTCATTTTCTTGCCATTTGTCTCTGCCATTTTAGGCTTTGAAGTGGAATTGGGAGTTTCCGAAGAAGTTGATCTTGGGACCGTATCTTCCGGCGTTGATGCGGCTCAACTTGATCTGCAGCGGCTTGCTCGTCTAGCCAAGAGATCTGTCACAGATGATGAAGAAGAAGGTCCCCAGCTACCACCTAGGTCAGTTAGTACGAGACATAGACGAATTAGTAATTTTATGGCGGTACAAACGGATAGAGAGAGTTTAATAGCCTATAAGCTATTTGCCAATTGTTGATGGATTGCTTCACTTGTTTTAGTTGCACAGAATATTTTGGGCCAGTATTTATGCGTTTTCCCTAGCACTAATAATAATAAGAATAGTAGCAACGGTTTAGAATATGTTGGCAACCTATTAAGCGAGAAAAGTATGAAATCTTATTGCTAGAAAAATCTTCAATTTTCTTCGATCGGTACTTGCAAAGAAAATAAGGCTAGAATTGACATTGGGTCTTTATACTGTGATGAACCCTTTTTGTTTTAAAGGGCTAAGTGTCAAACGGAAAGGACCACCTATTCTTGAAAAAGGCTTCTTTTTACTCAAAAAGAAGTATACAAGTGCAGATATAAAACGCAAATCAGTACTTGTGGGTGGTGGCTACAAAGTGGCATAACAATTCTATATGTTTTTTTTGTAACAATATTGCACTTTTTCGTGTCCTATTTTTACGCCTCAAACGCCGTGTATATGTTGTGTACACTGAATGGGCAAAACCAATTATAGGCCGGCCACTCCACCCCGATCGAACAAAACGCACCTTGATGAGGGTAATGAAATGGTCGAAACGGTGGAGTTCCACGCAGAAGAGCCGGCGGAAGTTGTCAGGACAACTCCGTCCAGACAAGGTTCTGTCGAAAAGGACAAAACCAAGGACAAGACGGTTGTACGACAGAAGAGTGATGTTGAGGTCCTCAGGGAGATTCTTCAGGGTACGTTTGACTCGCTGTACTCTAATATATATATATATATATATATATATATATGTTTTAAGCCAGAAATTAATGTCAACGAATTTGCGGCTACTTAAGCCTTAAAGTTTGGTCAAACAAACACAAAGGCGGTTAGGTCAGCAAAACCTAGGAGGGAATTTTCCAGATGTGTTATTCCAGACATAATTCCTACTTCTACTTTAAGAATAAATCAACCATTCGGTATTGAATAAAACAAACTGTATGTTAGGCGTATTTTTAATATTCCGCTAGTGTTGGAATACTATATATATATATATATATATATATCTGCAGACACGCAGGTGCCAAAGACAATGCAAGCTTTAGCGAAATTATAAGTTTTAAGCAGTCGTAGGTTTGCTGACATTGACTTTAGACTAAAAAGCGAAGAAAATTAACTCAAAGGATGTTAAATCGCACAATCTACAAATGATCCGCTGGTGCCTCTAGCTTTAGGTCCACAGCAAACAGTGACAAGTTTTGGATGCATTTCTCTGTTTTTCGTTACGCTAAATGCGACAACTTTGCTCCTCACAACAATCAACCTGAAAATAGGCCTTATCGCTAAAGATTATTTTGTTTGAAAATTCACCGAAATTAGAAATTTTAATTCAGGTGCATTTTTTAGGCATGAGGAGGCAAACCATTTGTGAGAATACGCTGCATAGTGCTTCCTGAAACGTTGAATTCTTGAGCACGATATAGATGTTCCCTGACTCGCGACCACATTCTGGCGAACAGGCGTGATATTTTTTTGTTTAACGATCTGCGTTAGTGGTTTGATATCATTCATCGACTTTGTCTTCTTTAAAGTTTCTATCATTCTCTTCACAGTTAATGTACTTGGAACATTTTGTCGATCAAAAATTGGAGTAACTAGCGAAGTACCGCAATAAAAACTTCACCACTTTCTAATTGAAGTATAACGATAAGAATACGTTGCTGTGTCAAATACCAATCATGTTTTTAAAACGCAATGTCCGTCAATGAAAATAGAAAAGCAAGTGTAAATAGCATGGCCAGTGTAATTGGATTAAACCATTAAAAAAAGGCATTTGCAAACCAGCTGCCGCACGGCACTGGGGGAGGAAAACCCCATAGTAGATATCGCTTTAGTTGTAGGGTAGTCGCATGCTGAACATATGACATGGTGATATCCAGGTACGACGAATTGTGTCACCACATGGCGGTTGGTGTGACTGATGTTCTGCCAATTGACATTTCTCATGCCGCCCGTTTCGAGGAACTCCAGCTCTATTGACGCCATATTGGTCTCGCATGCAAGAGAATAGACTCCTTGTAGACAAGGGATACGTAACCTAACGCAGAGGTTGTCAAAGACAGCAACAACACGGAACCTATAAACGCGTTTTAGGTATTATCCACCAAAATGCGGAGTATGCGTGAAGAGGTAAACGAGCCGGCATATAAACATAAATCCGCTCCACGACGTTATTTTTGGGCTCAATTTATCCTTGCTATGCTAAACAGTGTCACAAGCTGTTCTGCTGTAGTTGTGTAGTACTATATATAGTAGGCAACTAGTTTGGTTTCGTTGGCCGACAACTAGGAAAGAGCTCGGCTCGGTAACCTACGTGATATAATAGATAACGGAATGGAACGGTGGGTTCTTTGTTTTTGTTTCGTTGCACTCAGAAGAGGGAGAAGCCAGCGGTGGACTTCTACGCGTCAACGCGAACGTCCCACGCGAGCCCACGCCCACGCTGGAGAGTCTCGCCGATGAAACCACCCCCGACATCAACACACTTAAGAAAATGCTCGATGGTGAGCTCAGCAAATACACGACAATGGCGCGACGTTTAGTCGTAGTCCCCTTTGAACAATGGCAAATGCAGGCATTGCAGTAGTTGTTAGCGCCTAACTGCACCGTATATATATATATATATATATATATATATAATGCAAACAATAATTTTGCTTTCTTGACTGCCGCCAAAGATGAGTTAGGCATGGGTGTAGTCTGTCCTACAATTCTTTGTAAATGGGGGAAGCGATGCCAATTTCTATTCGGTTAAGTTTCCTGCAATAAGATAAAAAAACTTTTAATCAGAAATATATAGTGTTTACGCAACATTACTGCGGATTTTATGCATAAGCCTTCTCTAATGGATTCACCTAATTGGATTTTATGCAATGGTCTCCTCTAAAATAATTCGCTTTTACAAAATAGAATTATTTTGGGCGAAAACTTACTAAAGTTATCAAAGAGGAATATCAATCATACTTTTTTTCCGGAACGTCTAAATTAACGATGCGCCTTAAGCAAAGCCCGCTAGTTCTCACACTAGTTGAGTCCGCTAATCGTCCAATCCTCAACAAATAGATTTATTATTTACAAAGAGATTTATAACGAAACATAGTTGCAGTATTTAAGCATTCTAACGGCCGCTTGGTTAACCACACAATCCACGCATAGTATTTTAGTGTGCATAGTATCTTTTATCAATCAAGTACATTTTATCCCGACTTATAATCTATGTTTTTTTGTTGACAACCCTTCAGAAAAGCAGTGCAGGCACATATATTTTGTATGTTGGAACATCTTGACACTAATTTACTGAACTCTTTTTGCACACACAAATTAACTCTATTTAGATAGATATATGCTACACACATGTGGTTTGTCTCTTGAATGAAGACCAGCTTTGGCTTTTCTGTGAGTTACAATATTCTACACGACAATACTTACGTTCGTTCCTTGAATATCTCATGGCAGAACTAACTGGCCCAGAATGTGGTGAAGTCACGAGAGTTTCCGTTCGTACTCTGATATAAACCGTTCATATTGATTTAGATGTTTGTGATAGACTCTGTTCACGAAGGATGCAATTGTTGTTTAATGCGTCTTCCGTATGAACTATCTAGTTCTAAAGCACATCTGGTTAAGCGCAAAGGGCAAATTTTGCAAATTGGTGTTACATTGGCAAGCACGTTCACGGATTTGTCGGAATTAGCAAACATGTGTATGCCCGTATGCGTGTATATGTATGCCTGAACAGAGGAATCGTCATCTTCGTTAATGCCGAGCACCGGTATTTCCCATGAAGTCTTGTGGTCATCGAATGGCGACGCCCCGACCATCTCTGGTCCGGCGCCTGCCACCGATGACATCGTTCACGATCTTGCAAGTGACATCGAAAAAATTCAGGACATGTTGCAGGGTACGCAAACATACCAGATATAAATATGCGTATTTATATAAGCGTGTGTGTGTCTGTGTGTGTGTCCTTACAAATACTGTGCCATTGACTGCCTGCTAAGGCCACTTTGCTAACAAAAAGTATATATAAACGCGTTTTTTGTTAGGCTTTATTAGAGCCGCAATTTCTTTTGTGCTCAGGCTGCCAAAAACTTGCACTTTTGCGCTTGTCATTAGCTGACTTTAGTTAATGCTGTTCCCTTTTAGAAAAACGATTTAGCTGCCTTTGTAAACACACTCGCCTATGCTAGACGTCACCCAGTCAGGAGACAAATGCCGGAATGGTAGTGCATGCAGTTTGGAAATGTGCATGATATATATATATATATATATATATATATATATATATTGACGTTTACATACTTTACTAGTTTTCTGTTTAAGTGTACATATGGAGCAAATTTTATGTTCAAGTGTGATTTCCGTTTTCAGAGGAGGAAACAGCTGACTTACGAAAAATTGAGGAGATGCTTCGTGGTAGGTGTTTTAATTTTTCTCCTTTCGTTTGTTCTAATAAGCTGTCGTTTCTTCCAGTGTTCCTAAGTAGAAAGCCACCTCAAGAGGTAACAAAACTACACCCCACTATGCGATAGTAAAGGTATCTTTATGTTATTCATTTTTTTTATTTTGTTCATGCCTCAAGTATTTTGACTCTGTCTTCAAGTAATCCTCGGTGTACAGAGGCGGCGTTTAGATTCAGAGACAATTTTGGCATCTTTTGTTTGTGCTGCTTCTCGTCATCAAAATTTAGTTGGTTTGTACATTTGAAGTGCCGAGGCCAACCTTGTACCGACTGGGTTATTTAGCTGCCTAAAGAGTGGTAAACGTCCACCTGCTTTCTAGAGACGCACATCCCTTGATGAGCTCCCGTAGCGTATCTGCGTACATCGAGAAGCTTCCATAGCGTTCGTTTTGCTTTAGAGGGAATCCTTGGAGGACCTAGTCTTAAAGGTCGTACAAAACTCCGTATAACCGATCCCAGATGAGTGCACGTGTTGGCCGATCTCTGCGGACGGCGGGATGGCTAGTGTTTGTTAGCTACTGCGATCTATTTCGAGCCCGGTGGCGTAATGCATTCGCCTGCGCTTCGCGACCGGAGGAGACACATAGGTACGCGGGTTCGAGCCCCACCGTTGCACATTTGTACTTATAAGGGACCGTCTATGAAGCACTGCGAAAAACAGTCCTGTGGACGTTGGTCGCCTAAATCCCATATTTTGTGAATTTTATTAAAAAATGTACATATAAAACTCGACAAGACAACCTGACGACCTTTTTTTTCGTTTTTCAGCAGAGGGAACCTCGGTGGATGAGGTCCTTTCTGCCGAAGACTATGACCTTGAAGGTCAGGACGAGCGGGACGACATCCTGAAGGTGGAGAAAATGCTGCGCGGTAAGTCTTGCACGCTGGTTACAGTGAGCATTCACTTAATAGGTTACGATGAGCATTTTTTGGCACTTAGAGCTGCTCGGCGACCGCGCGAAACCTCGACCAGGAATGACAAGAAGAATGAATGGGGGTTTTGCGATAACGCTCATTAAATGTGTGTCTAGTGTGCACCTTCTACGAAATGAGTATAGCATTATTTTTCGGTAATTACATGTGCCTATAATTGCTTTTGATTAATCACTGAAGTGATTTCGGCTGCACTATTCAAACATCTGCATACGTCTGCCGCACAGGCTGCTTGCAGGCCGCTACACATACGCCTAACTATGAATAGTGTTTGCTAGGGACTTTCCGCCCTGCTTGTGCTTTCGTTGGTGCTTTAAAAGCTTAAGCAAATGCTGTTTGCAGGCCATATGTCGCGCCTATCACTAAGTTCGGACCAACTAGGACCTGAACAACACATTTTCCTTTCCAATTTAGTACCATGAGGGTCAGCCCTTCTAGCCTGTCTAGATGCCACCGTTTTTTGGTTCGGTAAAGAAGTGAATGTCGCGGTTGAGTCTCTAGCGTCTCTAGATAGAATTAGTATGATGATTTCGAACTGTTCCAAATGACGCACTTTGTTGCTAGTCTAGTGCTACTGTTGTCAGTACTGTCGGTTAGTGCTTGGTCGGTCTACCTATTACGTCTGTTAGTTAGTACTCTCGTTAAAATTCAATTGCAATAAGTCGGATAGGGGGAGAATTGAGAGAAACTGAGCACTATAGGTTAGATAGATCTATTCGCCAGTGGGGGTAAATGCCCTATACTAAACTTAACGACTTAACAGCTGAGGAAGAGGGGCAACTTGCCGAGGAAACCGAAGAAGAAGAAGAAGCAGAAGAAGAAGAAGAAGAAGAAGAAGAAGAAGAAGAAGAAGAAGAAGAGGAAGATGAGGAAGGAACAGAAGAAGAAAAAGCCGATTACGAGCCATCTCCAACTGTGTTCGCGACAGCTGCCGTTACGGACCCCGATGTGCAGGCCCTCGGGGATGATAGTCTTGAGCGTGAGTTAATGAGGGTGTCCTCTCTCCTCCACCACCGCGTGTTTTGTTGTTGTTGTCGCAGCTCTCGTTACCGTCTATTTGTCATTAATGCCTCCGATACCACCATTTCTACGGTGTATCTGGCCGTCGTCTGTTTGCACAAGTGTACCAGTGAAGCGCGCGATGTCTTCTTGCAGACATTCCCGCACAGTGAATGCATCCAGAGCTGAGGGAAATACCTTCACCCATTCGTTCGCGCAAGACACACACGCATTAACTCTTCTCAAACAACACACTTCCATGTACCTGTCGCATGATGCCACTAATGTTATGTGCTTGGCGTGCATCAACTACCAGTGACTGCTTTTCACTGTAGGAACACAGGCCAAACAAATTGTACTCTGATTTGTGCACTAGGTTGTGTGGTTGTTTAGTGTCGCTAGCTCATATATAAAGGGGCGCCTGTGTCTAGTGTGTTTGTTTGTTACTGCGGTTAGATAGGTGCACATACTAGCTGATGGCTCAGAATGTCCGGGATTAGCGTGGGTCCATTAATAATTGGACGCATAGATTTGTCAATAGTCTTAGCGTCCGACTGACAAAATCTAAGACTCGTTCGTCTGTCAGAAGAAGCGTATCGTTTGGGAGCTTAGCTGATGTGCACTGGCGTTCGCGGTCTCTGTGTAACAGATTAATGTTTATCCCGCCTTTATTATCATATTTTTATGTACACCGTGTGTTCTCTCCCCCATCCCCCCTCCCCCCCCAACCTTGTCTACCCTCCATTTTCGCTTGTGGCTGTAGACTCCGAACGAGCACTGTCGTAATAATTAGCCGCTAATTGCTTTGCTGGTGTCGCTTGTTCTCTTCTTCCATCGGTTAAATCGATATCGAAATGGCGGCCGTTTCCAATCCGGTGACGGTCAGTTTCCACTGCTGCGACCCTTGCCACCGGCCCTGTAGGGCAGAGTTCTGAACCGAGCGGGTCGCTGATCGCCGGCCCGCACGACGAGGGCACCAAGTCACCAAACTATAACCTAAAGGGTTCCACAGAGGCAGAGGCTCCCACACCGGAGAGCAGCACCGAATCTCCGGTCAAGGACCTTCCCATGTTCGAGTTCAACTACGACCGGCGTAACAGCCAGATGCACAACAGTATCACCGATGTCAAGGTTGTGAGCGCCGCTATTGCTGCGGACGTGTCGAGGTGGCTTCCGCGTTCGAAGGGGGATTGCATGCTTTTTTAGTCTCGCGCGGCCGGCCACAACGCGTTTTGGGGAAGCCCATTAGTGCTAGCTGTAAGATTGTTGCTGTTTTTGAGAAGCTGTGTGTTCTCAACTGTTCTAACGAATGGAGTTGGTGCATTTTCGTATATTGGCCTTGATCGGGGTAACTCATCTGCATGCTGTAGTACATTGATACTTTTAGGTAACATGGCCGTTTGCTAGTCCAGGCGATCCTACGGTCTGCGGCACATCTGTTGCACTGCACGCTAGGGCATGTTAAATTTTTGACATTATCTTCCCCTGCCGTATGCCGCCTTTTGAACTTTATGCGTTGTATTTATACATAACATACGATGTAAAATAGTACTGCATTTCATTTTTATCTCTAATATAAGATGTCGATATTTCTCGAACCTGTGGAGATTTATTGGATGATCTCTGATTTGTAAGGATGCTTCGCTTTCTTCTTTTAAAGCTGGTGAATAGGCAACTGTTTGAAATGGTGAGAACTACAGGTATGGTTTTGCAAAATGTACCAACAACAATATTATATAAATAGCAACTGTTTAATGCAAAACTGCGATCCTCGCCTTGTTGGACTGCGTGACGTATAGTTAGCACGCCATAATTTCCCTAACATTGTTACGGGTGCAGGGAGCATCCGATTTAACTACCTATACGTCCGGAGAACGGCTAGTTTAGCTCTAATCTGTACCATTAAATGTTGTTTCGAGTGCCACTGAGACTAAACTAGGCGTAGTTGGTGGTTGTAATGGCGGTTCGGTCGCCCGTGTAACAAGCCTGTGTAGCAATCTGGTCTTTCGGATAGCATGTCGAACCGCAGTTTGCTCGTTGGGTTAGAAATTAGGCTGTGGGATGCCGCTCGTGTAGCCGACACCTTCCCAAGAGCGTTAGCTAAGCTCATTAAACACCTGTATCGAATTCGAAAGCGATGATACACTCATTTTTCCTTCTTCTGTTCTTCTCGTTGCTCTTTATCTGCGTGTTGGTCTTTTCGATTTCAGACAAGAGGTCTTCTGCTCTACCCCGGAAAAAAACGAATTAACCTCTTGTAGGAGCCGGTCCGGACCACCAAGCACTCACTGCTGCCACGACAATGCAATAACGACTACGGAACAAGCTACAAGGCAATTTTGCGGAGTGGACCATCATTATAAATGTATATGTAAGCGACAATAATAGCATTAATAGCAACTTTCAGAGTCCTAGCTACTGCTAGACAGAGATAGCAGTAAGTGCAATTATAATAATAACAGCTACAACGAACGCAGTAAAAGCAACAAACAGCAATGGAGAGCAGGGGCGCACTGTTACGACCCTGATTTGCAAATTGGCTTATATATGTCTATTTAGACCCACAAGATAGGGCCCCACAAAATATAATAGTTTTTGTTTCGCATATATATATATATATATATATATATATATATATATATATATATATATATATATATATGGACGGTTTGCAAAGAACTGCGCTAGTTACGGTCAGTCTTCAAGTAGCTCGACTCTCTCAGTATACACTGTGAGAAACCTTAGTCACTTGGAGCTCGTCCTCCCATAACAAGCGAAGGACATGGAGCAATTAACAGCGAGCTTATATTTTCTTTCGTCAAGTTTTATTAAGCACTTCTTTAGGAGCATTTGTTATAAAGCGATACACTGCTGGTCGGCATTATCGGTTGTGCACCATTACAAGTTATATATATATGCGTGTGTGCATATGAGCTCTTGCTGCGACTGTCATTGATTTTCTTCAACTTGTCAGCAAAGTCTTGAGTAAAAACATCAACCGCGCAATCATTCTTACCCCCAAACCCCTCCCCCCCGACTTCGGACTCTCGTGAAGATCAGCCGAGACATTGCGATCATGGACCAAGTGAGACTGATCGAACGTGCCGAACGCGAAGCATGCATACGATGCCACTGCAGGGCATCTGAACTTGATTGAATAATTTCGTTGTTGTAGCAAACACGCAGATATGTGATGCAATCCTATTGGTAATCATCTACGTAGGTTGCCAACCAAACCATTAGTGTAATTTGCTGGCACTTAATGTTCAGCAGATATGTAATTGCAAAGATAGATGGAATAGTTAAAGGCAGCCAACTGCAACACTGCAATTTTGATTCTCCAGAGGAGGTATGCTTGCTAGAAGGGATACCAGAACCAGTGCTGAGAAACAACACGATTGCTGGTGGTATGCTATACTGTTGAAGATAGTAATAAAACAACGATGTTTTCCACATAATATCAACCATGATGTGTTGGGAGTTTCACAAGAGATAAACGAAGAAGACGTTTTCTTGAGTTTTTCGGCGATATTTATTCTACTGAAAAAAAATCACCTATCAAGTATAGAGGAAACCTTATTACAAAGTTTGCCCCGCTGAACACGCATTTTTCCTCATTCAACGCGGTAGAAATGATACAGCCTGTAGTCAATTACGACCTATCGATGCTTCTTTTTAAGAGTATTCCACTATACAAGATGTCTTATATAAGAGCATATGATGTGTATGTATGCAAAATGACGTTGGAAAGAATCACCGGCCAATTATATCGTCGATCGACAATCGTTATCTGAGCTCTGCGATCTATATATGTATATGCTATCTAAGCTCTCATTCACAAACGCGAAACATGGGTAGCGGGCATTAGAACACATGACGATAATACCTTTATTGCGACTACAGGTGGTAGTATTGTAAGTATATTAGTTAACTAAACGGCTGCATTGGCACAATTTCTGGGGTACGTGCAATAGTGACGATGGACCATTAAGATGTATCCACTTTGCCATGCGCCAGGCCAAAGTGTTTTTTATGTGCTCTGTGTGTGCGACGGCTTTGGAAGTCGCTCAGAGGTGGCTCCTTAGATGATTTGATTGAATATTAAAAAGTGTTGAACAGCGTTGACTTGCAAATGGTGCTTAGAAGAATAAAATAATACTCCCAAAGATCATCTAGACTGGCATCAGAGGTAGCTGCGTAACAAAACTCGAATGAGCGAAAGCCTCTAAAGGTAAGTCGGGTATTCGGTAATTTAGTAAAGGCGCAGAGTCTTCGATTTTTTGTAATCAATTATGGAGTGCTTTAATTCACAAGTGATTTGCATATATATATATATATATATATATATATATATATATATATATATAGGCGAGAAAGTTCTAATACCACCGATGTGTCTAGCAGTTCGTCGCGTGATACTTAGCGCATTCCTTCGAGCAGCTGCATTCGTCCCCCACCTGGTAGAATGCACGAGTGGAATATACAAGATGCCTGCACACCTGGTATGTTTCACTAATGGAACATACCAGTACCTGCTTCTACCTTATTTACAGAAGATGACTAGTGCATACTATTTTGTCCCATAGGTTTAGGTGCACATTTGCATGCGCAACCTCTTCTGTGACTTCCGCCACTATCTTGCCATCCCCGCAAAAATTGCTGGAAAACTTCAGTGATTTGTGACTTGAGCCTGCGACCGGAGGAAACACGTAGGTGCACGGGTTCGATCCCCACCGTTTCACATGTGTATTTATGGGGTCCGTATTGCGAAGCAATGCGAAAGCAAATCCGTGGACGTTAAGTGTTGGCTGAGAGTCAACCCGCAAAAGTTGACCACGTTACGTATTGCCATCATGTTACTGATGCTTGCGAAGCATCGAAACCGAATCTGCAACCGCTCGTAAACTCAACGTTTCTGTTTTAGTGTATATGCAAGCCAGGCTATCGTAAGATGGTTTGGCTTACCGAAGCTAACGAAAGGCTAGCCTGCGAACGCTCCACGACGTGTTTTTAATCTTAAATTCGATACCGCGGTTCACTTAACGACTCTTGAGTAATCTATCCTAACAACTTTTATCATTTGCTAAGCTGGAAAAGTAATGGTAAGTTTGTCTAATACAGATGGTAATATATCAAACGTCATACATGTTCATAGCAGATGCAGATTCATACATGCCAAAACATCGACAAACTTGTACACATCATGTTCGGACGTAAAACAGCGGACCATTTGTATGCTATGTGTAGATTCGTTCGCGTTGACAAACATAGAGTTTAACACAATTTGGTGTTGCGTCTTGGCGCACGCCATCAAGTGCGAGGCATTGAGCAGCAAATTGCTCATCTCGGTGATGTCACCATGACGCTCGGAATGACTATGAGCATTCACCAAGTAAACTGCGCTGCTTTTTCAACAGACATCAATCAAAGCTTCCAGCAATGGCAAGCATAATTTATGAAGCAAAATTAGAAAATGCAAAAGCAACTGGCCAGCTTGCAAATCCAATTGCAAATGAAAGACGGGACATCGCTGAATGGCTGCAGCGTCAGCTGCAGCAACGTCAGGAGGTGCGTGAAGCTGTGCTGCGGACCAAAATAGAACATTTGTCATTTTTGGGCTAAATTTTGCCGTATGAAGCTGCCTAATACACCGACATCGGAGATGAATGAGACGGTGAAAATTTAACACAGCTGTACAACGACTGCCTCAATAACGAGAAACGGGCAGTGAAACTGGCGTCCACATTAAGTATTAGACCCATGCAGCAAGTTGTTAGCAACGTTCGGTGAGGTGTAGGGCTTCACGTTTGTCCAGTGGACGAAAGAAGTTGTCAAGGTGTACATGCAGCCGCTCGGTAAGATAACTGATTGTTAAATCTATGCTCGGGATTACTTAAGATGCAGCACTTGCAACAAAGCGCGGTTGTCTTTGTAGTAGGTTTTCCACAAAGATAACAAGGATGCACAGAACTGCACAACAGACGAATAAGAACACCAAGCCGGTACAATTGCAAGGGAACTGGGCGTCTCGCTTATGAGTACCCATGAGAGTAGGTGCCTCGGACACATAGCAAAAATACAGCTTTCCGGACGTTTGAGAGAAAGCTTGTCTCTTATCTATAATGCGTTTCAGGAGAGTTTGTCGAAGAGGAAGGAAAGGCAAAGACTTAGCGGACCAGAGGCGGATGCCTTGTAATACTCTTAGACATTAAAAACAGCTTTATTTCATGAGATAGGACGTCATCAAAAGTGCACTGAGACAGCAAGAAGTGTTCATATCTAGCAGCGTATCATACAGGACTATCTTGGCGAAAGAACCAATACGTAGGACAAAAGACAGCGCCGGCAAATGAATGCCGGTGATCCCCAGGATTCAGTTCGACCCCGAAGCCAGAAAATCACTCGAACTAATAAGCTAAGGTAGTTCAACATCTAGGAGCGGTTCTAGATGAGAGACTGCCAAGAGCTTCTCCAATCACGCACTACAAATGCGGGTCAAAGCTAGAGGAATGGCTGATAGTCAGGAGAGACTCATGCCCCGAACGGGAAGCGCTGGAGAGAACGCAAGACGATTATTGGCTATTGTGGCTGATACGGTGGACCGGCGCTGCACAAAGATCAGAAGACGCCTAAGGAGCACCCAACGGCAGACGGCGAGCGTATCAAACGCCATGACCATTTCCGTCTTAGTTATCACCAGGCTTAAACCGTAGGGCCGCACTATTAGACGCCACTATGAAACGCGGCAGTTGAGCCCGGTGAGCCAGTGGCTATCGTGCCACTTGTGACCGGAGGAGGCACATGGGTGCACGGGTTGGATCCCCACCGAAGCACATTTGTATTAATTGGGATCCGTCTTTACAAGCAGATGCTGGCTTAAAGCTATCCCGAAGACGTTACCTTTTTATGTAACGCGACAGAAACGAAAAGGACGAGGTATGACTACAGGCACAGGCGGCCAAGAAGCGACACCGAACGACGAACTGGGGGATATATATACGGATAGTAGGTGGGTTAGTGCCTCTGATTTGTTTTCATTTAAACATAAAACCAACTGTTTAAATGTAAGGTTCCTCTGGCACTAAGCAAGATAATCATCACCATAACTCGACCTAAAGCGAGGTACAAGCGTATTTACTGCACATACGACATTTAAAGGATCCTGCTTATACAGATAGAGGACCCAAATATTTAAGTCAAGTTGCTAAAAAGCAACATGAATAGGTCAAACAGTTAGATGGCTACCAAAAGAGCTTGAAATCGAAAATCAAATATATGAATAGTGAACGTCATGGTTGCGACGCGTTCGTTATCCTGGCCATAGGAAAGAGATGATATGAGAAAATATTGGTTTCCTTGGACGCAACGCTACTTCTGCCAACATTTCGTTTCTTTCCTAGATGGACGTGCACAAGAAAGAGCATAAGCCATTTGGCGTACGCCTACTTGAAATTATTTATAATCATTTTCTTCGGCCATTTGGAGTTTAAACATATAAAACTATTATATGAATGGCGGTATCAACAACTTCACGCATACAAATTAAAGTTCTTTAAGCCGGCACAGCATCAACTGCTAAGATTGCCATAATTTGTGCAAAATTTGCAGAAATCGCAGCCCGATAAAACGATTTCGTTTGGATAAGCGTATTGCATTCACCATGGCCAGCTTTAGCAGCTTCTCTCGAAAGTCACAGATTAAGCCAGTCAGCGTCACCTAAACTCGACTAAACGTCAAGAATGAAGAAATCATCCCGAGACTAAGGGCCTAACCCAGCCAGCATGGTGCAAACGTATCGATACGTATCGCAGTTGATTAATATCTGCGCCACCAACGAAAGCTTATTCTTCCTTCACCACGGCTACTAGAATAGTCTTTGACACGAAAACCTCGAAGAACTTTGTAATTTGAGACCGAGCAGTACACATATATGTTAGAAGAAAAAAAATGCCTCTTAGAGATAACTCGTTAATTATAAGGCAAAGATAGAATACGTTTGGACGAAAAATCGCCTTGCGTCTTCGTCTGCAAGCCAGGTGACGTCAAATGTCCACCTACACAATTTCCTAAATGATTCTGTCGCCTGGCGTCTTGCGTAGTATTTACCATATGCTCCATTATCAAATATATCTCGGTTTCAAGATAGTTTGAACTGCTTCATTTATTGTTGCCATCGCACTAGGGGTATCCGCTAATCTGCCATAGTTCTGGAGCAAGTGACAAGCATGCAACTTATAAAATAAAGACGCGGTGGATGATGTCGCTTTGTTTCTATCACTAAGTTGACGCCCACCAAGTTTAGGTGGGTTACACGACGTGCGCCAATGTTGCATTCTTCTGGGCTTTTTATTATATAGTAGCTAGACTTGTTCTTAGAGGAGACTAAAAGGACACATGAAGCACACAAGACACATACGAACGGGTTCACTTTTTTGTTTCGCAAACCAACCAGCACGTAATCTTGTTCATATTTAAAATAAGGTCTTTGTTAACTTAAGAGGAGGAACGGGGCACATGTGAGACGACCGTAAGCCGACAGATGTCGTTTAGGTTAGTTTGGCAGTGGCAAACGAAACGTCAGTGAAGTCCGTCGGATTCACGCGACGACGTTGTGATGCAGAAACGGTGGCATCCGGAAACCCAACCGACAACGATAACAACACTGATGATAGAGTGACACAGTGGCAAGACTCGCCGCCTTGATGAAGCCACATTAGTGTGAGTGATTGATGATTGATTGATTCATTCATTGAAGAAGTGACATAACATCATCACGTGAGTTGTCGTCTGTCACCGATATTTCAGTCAATCCGTCAGTTGGCTGATGAGCTGAAAACTCGGTAGACGTGAAGAGAGTGAGTGAGGTAGGGTGGCGCGTCCGATGAGGTCTGACGTCTTTGATGACTCTGATACGCGCGGGTTCCTAATCACGTTCAGGCTGGCGTCACGCACGACGGCGGGGCTGCTGCTCGCGGTTAGCCCGGTTGCCGCTTTAGTCACTATCTCTAAAGTTTTCGGGCTGAACCTCAGCCAAGAATTAACGTCGACGGGACTGCTTTTCGTTGCATTGCTTCATAGACGGACCCCCATAAATACAATTGTGCAACGATGGGGCTCGAACCCGCGCACCTATGTGTGTCTCCTCCGGTTGCGAGGCGCAGACGAATGCACCCAACACGCCACCGGGCTCGACAGTCACTATCTCTACAGGGGCTGTTGAGGTAACGTCGTTCACTACGCAATTAGCGCCGGACACGGATCTAATCCTATATCCGTCGATCTCCTTCTTCCCCCTTTGTATCATTGTTGTTGTTGTTTTTGTTGTTGTTGTTGTTATTATTATTGTTGCCGTTTTTCCTTGTGCTGCTACTTGTTGTTGTTGCTGTCGTTGCTGTTGTTTTTGCCGTTGCTGTTGTGCTACTTGTGGTTGTTGTTGCTGCCGTTGATGTTGTTGTGCTACTTGTGGTTGTTGTTGCTGTCGTTGATGTTGTTGTTGTTGTTGTTGTTGTTGTTGCCGTTGTCAATTTGCTGTCTCCCCTCATGGCAGTCATGTTGTTCCCGCTGGCTATTCTCCCGTGCTTCGACTGGCTTAGAAATGAACCAATGCTTGGTACTGTCACATGACCAGCAGCAGCAGCAGAAACTACAGCACGAGCGGCCACGGTCATACGGTCCGTCCGACCGTCCGTCAATTGCGTTGCGCAGCAGTTACTTGCCGGCAAAAGCACGTTTTTTCTTCTCTCACGATGACTCCAACAATCATATCAGTATGCGATGTTGGCGATGACGCTGGCGAAGCAAAGAGGTAGACTGTGGGTGGAGGGGTTGTATGGAGGTCCTATGACCTTCAGCCGGTTGGCTATCGTAAATGTCATTGTTGCGGCCATCGTTGTTGTTGTTGTCGTCGTTGTCGTTGTTGTTGTTTGTGATGTTGTTGTTGTTGGCGTTGTTATTGTCGTACCGCGTAATTAAACTTACACGTGACGGTTTTCGTGCCTGTATACCCGTCAGACGACGTCTATTTGACTGCGATGTTTGTTCCGTCGATCATCCGTCACTTGTTTCGCTAGTAATTATCGGTGTTGCAAAGGCAGGGGTACGTAGTGACGTGACTTCCGCCGATGGCGCTGGGGCAGTGGTTGTCGACCGATTCCTACTCAGCTGAGCTGAACACAGATTGCTCATATCGACTTGACAATTCCATGCCCACGGTTAGAGTGCTTTTGAGAGCGACTGTGCTGTAGCATTATATATATATATATATATATATATATATGAGCAGGCTACCTCGAGAAACCTTTGGGAAAGCTACAAACAGAAATGGCGGGAGTTGGCGTACACAGTATAGGAGAGGCCGCCAATTTCAGGTAATTACTGTAGGAGGCAATTACGTGTCGACCAGACTACGCGTAAGGGTACATATCATAAAATTTAGTCGAAGAAGTTATTAGAACACCGAATAGAGCAAGACTAAAATAAGGACTATCGATTGCGGTACGCACAGTCGAATAACAGAAAGGCTGCTGAGTCAAACAAAAGTAAAAAAAAACCGCATGTTAGTTATTAATACCATATCGATCGACCACTCTATTATTTGTATATACAACGCATTTTCGTCTTTTTGAGCTTAAGATTGTGCCAATGTTGACCTAGAGCCTTGGCAGGGTGTGAGGCCATCTTTCAGCAGCGAATTTCACGCAGATAGAGAAATGCTTCACAATATCTATGAAGCGTGTTCTTTGCTTACCGCGGACGGCAAGAAACCGCTTCGTGTACCTGCTAGCGGGTTGCGGACCGACAGTGGAAACAATCAGAGTTAGGCTTAGGTCACCTATTACAGGACCACTCCAGCAATTTTTGTTGGAGTGGTAGGGAAAAGTGACCGAGGTCTCGGCAGAGGTAGCGCAGTTAGATGCATACCTCGCCAGGGAGCTTTGGTATGGAATGAAATGCACTAGCCGGTACGTGTACACAAGCTACACTGTGCATGGCTATTATCACTTGTTATGTTCGACCCAAGGATTTCACCAAGTTGGCGATCAATGTCGTTGCCGGTTCTGCTCTCAGATATGTTCAGAATACCACGCAGCGAGCTGCCAGATGCATCGGCGGTCTTTGCACGTTTTCACCCGGTGAGACGGTCGCTGAAATGTTTAAATTGTATATATCGACGACTGATCCTCTAAAGTTAGCTTTTCAGAAAATTGTAAAACTTCAGAGAATAGCGGAAGTTAGTAACAAAAAAAATGTCACATACACCTCACAAAGCGGGGCAATCTCAATTGATCACAATATGAGTAAAACTCGAGAACCTGGAACAAATACAAAAAATCGAATTGCACTGTGAAGATCACTGGTGCAGTACATCTGCCCATCGAAAGCATTGCAAAATCAGATTTAATTTGTTGCGTTTTAAACTCAAATTGTTCAAAGAAATAACCACACTGTCCACCAACGTCTATATTCTCAACTATGCGGTTCATTAACTGCCGTCAACAGCCCAAGACGACATCCATGGCTACGAGAGCACGCTTCGGTACGCCGATAGATGTCCTACCTGGCATGGGTATCATCTTGATTTATATGTGGCTTGGTTCACTGTTCTCGTACTTCTTTGTGCGCCTTGAGTTCCAAACTATGGTAGTCCAAGTGGCTAGATGAGCATATGATCATGTCCAGGTATAAGAACTCATTTCCAGCAGTACAAAATTGAATCCGCTGGATAAGTATGTGTATGACACTACTGAGCAACTGTACTAACAAAACTCAACAGAACAACGAAAACTTGGCAGACTTTGCAACACCTGCCAATCAAGATCTGCCTAGCGACACGCGTTATCAGTTATCCCCGATTTAGCCGCCATCCTCCGGCCTATATGGGCGCCGCATACACCATGTTCTTCTTCTTCTTCCTCTTCTTCTTTTTGAAAAGGACTAAAGACATGCATTTACAACGGAACATTGGTTTCCGGAAATGATCATGGACTGTGTACAACAACGCAGCTTGCTTAACGTCTTGGTCAAAGCGAGGTACCGAAGTGCGAACGCAGGCCTTCACTCTCGACAAGACTCCATGTCGTGTGTCTGGTGGGACTGAAACGTCGTGGTGCACTCCAAGTTTCTCTCGAAGGAACACCTTGCCTTATAGTCCCGATCCTGCAACTTTAGAATACCGTCTGTTCCGCTCGCTTCAGAAGTCACTGAGAGCAGAAGACTTTTAAAATTAAGGGAGTCGTAAAAGCTACGTTAATTAAACAAATAAAACCGCCTATTGACATCGAGAAAACTTAAATTATAAAAGCTTGGAAAAAGAGAAATTGAGAGTGTCTGCATTGGACACGATAGATGTTTATTCGAACAGATTCCCAAGCCGCGGAGTAGATTTAATCGTTTTAAATATGGATGCTTTAATTTTATTTGGCTACCCAATGTGACAACAAAGCGTTTATAGACATATGTCTTTGATAAGCGTTTGATAAGCGAATACACATATTCATTCACACGCCTTTAACAAGATATTTAGGCGTCGATATCTCAATTATGTTGGTTCCGAAACAACATCGATTGCCCTTTGTATGTGTGAAATATTGTATGACCTGGCGTTTCAACGTATATGTTTCCTCGTCCTATATTTATCACAATATGTGGCAGGTGGTAATAACGTAACTCAGTTTATATCTTACATTAGCTACTGGATCCTCACGGTATATCCTCACGGTACGTACACCTAAGGGAAATCCGGGCCAGATGGAGCCTCCTATGCTTTGGCTTAAAAACGTTTAGGCTACTTCTAGTCCCGTCATCTTAATTACCAAACAATCGCTTCTACCACCTTCTTGCTGAATCGTCGACGAAACGGAGTAGAGAAAATGTCTGAATTGCAGGCTTGCTTTTGCATTATAAAAACATAAATATAGTTTAATTATTGAACAATTATTGTGCCCGCAATTATGTGCTTCCGATGTACGTATATTTTGCTTTTATTTGTTAACATACACAACGAAAACATACACACATTTATTTCCCCAAGTTTACTTACCAAGAGAGTCTTATAGTCATCACCGCTCCAAGTTTCAAACGAACGGGTTAAGCGAGCGTGCACATTGCGCACAAGGGAGCTCCGAAAACGGGGGAAGAGTGACCCGGGACGGCTGCTGATGTCTTCTCCTGAAGTCAAGTGTAAGTGGTAGAATACCGCCAGGATGGTTGAAGAATGCAGGATAGCAGAACAGCCTTATGCACTATGCTGCAAAAATAATTATATATGGCGAGTGTAGGGAAGTAATGTAAGATCATCGAAGCACACGCTTAAGCGCTTGGTAGAGTATAATGTCTGAGGATAGTGGCAAATAGACATGTGACTTGACGCCGTTTTCCCGTTAAGGTACGTTACGGTGAATAAACTGTACTTCAACAATGCCATGCGTTTAAACATACAAGGCTTTATATTAATGCTCTATCAACATGCTTAAAAAACAAATCTCAACACGCCAGAGCATCGTTGCAGAGTTGAGCCAAAGTTACTTCCGAGACGTACCAAAAAAGAAAAAACACGTATCACCATGTATGTATATATGGTAAATTAGAACTCATGATAATAATTGAATGAGTTGGCCGTGAATCAAAAACTTTGTAGCATCGCCTGTCTTTCTATTTATAAACCATCCTCCTTCGTCCCCTTCGGACTTCGAATTGCCGTGAGGCATCTCTTCAATGCACCAAGGGCTATATATATATATGTTGAGATATATAGGGTTTCTCCAAAGGTCATACTGGCAACATGGCCGCCGACTTTCAGCGCTAAAATGTATCATCTATTCTCAATAAGCATTGTTCAAAAAGACGTCGATTAGCAACGGGCATCGAACCGGCGATGTTACCTTGTTAGATAACAACTATGAATAACGGGCCAGCCCCCTAGATCACGCCGCCACAGCATCAGTCTATAATTTCAAAAAGTTTTTTTCAACTATGGCGTCGGAGAAAGACGTTCTTCGGAAGTAATAAAATTTAATTATTATGTGGATTGGTTTCGAATTGCGTTTGTAGCGGATCGCGACGTAACCGCTTCACTGACGAGTTCCGTGAGGTGATTAAACTTTCTTTTGTACGCTTAATTGCAACGGAAATTAAAGCCAAATTAGATGCAGTTTACGGAGCTAATGCACCGACGTACAGTACCATTATGGATTGCCTCATTTAGAAGAGTAGTGTGGGCATTAAGGATGCACCACGTTCTGGACGACCAAAACGGCTTCGGATGAAAAAACCGTTTTTGCTAGAAGTCTACAAACTCCTAATTACTGACCGCCGATTGAAGCTTCCGGAAATAATGAAAGAGATAGGCTTTATGTGTGGTGCAGTATATTGAGTATTGCATCATCCTTTATGCACGAAAAAATTAAAGCAACGTAGTTAACGCACGAGCTAGCGATCAAGCAAGAACTGACACGCGTGTGAATTTCGAACAGCAATTGGAAATTCTTGAGACGAAATTCGCAGGCATTTTTGAGCCAATTCGTAACCGCCCACAAAATGTCGATTCATCACTTGATTCCAGAGCGGGAAGATGCTACTAGGGAGTGGACTACATACGAGGCAAAAGATCTCCCGCCCATTTAAAAAAGCACATCTTGACCGGAAAGGTTTCGGCGACCGTCTTTTGGGATGCAAAAGGAATTATATTATTTGACTACTTTTTCACAGGAAGAGCGACAACTGTAGCTGTAACCAATACACAAGACTTTTAGACCAACTGAAAGAACGCATCATGGCACTACAACCCGCGATGCCGAAGAGGACTGTGCTATTGTACCAAGACAGTGCGTCTGCCCACACGTTTATGTATATATATATATATATATATATATATATATATATATATATATATGGGGTGCTTCAACAAACTGAGGTCTAGCCTTCTAAGAAATGAGTAATTGAGCGTGACAGCCAAAGCACAAGAATTGCAAAGAGTTTCATTTTTTGAAAATGACTTTCAATACAACATTGGTCTGCTTTGAGATAACGTAGCATTTTTGCGGATTCTCTTCTAAGCGACCATCTCGCATCTTCTAGCCGGCGTTATATATTCTCTAGAAGAAAAAAAAAATTGTTACGAACACGACGACATAATCAGTGTATGTATAGAATGACTGGTTGTATCGCAATTGCACTTTTTATTTTCCTATGTCGAACAACAACGCCATTGTCATGGATTTTAGCAATATCACTATAACTCCAAAACAAAACTTATTAGATAACATGTTATATTGTAAAAAATATTTCACTTTTAATATATACTACAACTCTCAATGTTGCTTTCTAAATATTTCTGGGAGACCCTATATATACTACGGATGGGTTTGTCTCTAGGTTCTCGAAGCTTTTCGGGCCGCTTTTAGCCTCACTGTTACGTGCTATTGCTTCAAATGCTACTAATCACCACTACCATCATCACCGTAGTCCCATTTGCCGTAGTCTTTCTCACGTTTATTGTCGTCACTTTCGGCGCCAGCTGCAAGATCAATCTAAGATCAAGACAATACGATGGTGATGACAGTGTGTCGGCGGCGGCGGCGAAAATGAGACTGTTGTTGATCGGCGTGAAGAGATGAGGCTGTTATACATGTATATGGATGGATACGGATAGGCGAGGATCTGCTTGGGACATCGTCGAGTCATTGGCATAGGGGAAGTACAGGGTCCTGTTGCCAATGCGCCGGGGCGAGACCGGAGGCAGCGCCAAGCTACAGGGCAATATTGCAGTACCTTCAGTTTTCACTGTTCAATCGTTGGCCAGCTATGGGCCGAAGGGGCCAGCCGAAGAACGCGCAGAAACAGTTGTGCCTGTGTTTTTTTGTCTTGTTGGTTTGTGCCGATGTGCCGTATAGGATAACCATTCGTTTAATATCGTTCCTGTTTTGAAGTTTGTTGTGCAATGCATGCGGCTACGGCGTTAGCTGTAGGCGTTCTCGCGACTCTTTCTGCTCCGTGATAGAGGTCACGTGTGTCAAACCCGTGTAAAGTAACCAATTGACCAGTGTCTGCCTAATACAACTGCTCTTTCTACTGTGTTGACTATGTCGGCCAAAATTGCGTTTGCTCACAATTCCCCACGTCTCCGTAATTCACGTGGCGTAATCACAATTATAAATAACGGAATAATTCGCGTTTCGTCTTCTTCTTCTTGCTAGGTTATTTATAGAAATTGTTGTTGTTGTTGGTATTATAATAAATCCTTGTGAAAAATATATATATTATTATTGTTATTGAAAGAGCTTGAAAAGAAGCTCTTTGAGGCCACAGCGAAGCTAATATCGACCGCGTTTCTCCGACAGAGGGTGGTATTGGAACTACTGATAGGCAACGCCAAGATGATTTTGATTGGTCACCGACACGCAGGCAATAATATTAATACAATCAATATTATTGTACAAGAAGTTGCTGTAATACAATGCAAATATTGTAATTAGTATATTAGTCATTGTAATAATAATGATAAAATAATAATGATAATAATAATAATAATAATAATAATAATAATAATAATAATAATAATAATAATAATAATAATAATAATAATAATAAATGCCGCGTCGATATTAATTGCGATAGGCTGAAAATAGCTAGATCGTAACCATGAAATAACGAGGATACACATTCACACCTCACAATTGTATTGTCCGAACACATAATAATAATAATAATAATAATAATAATAATAAAGCCACGCTCAAAAATATCATTATTATTGGTACAATTATGCTTATCCGTTCGGCTGTGTTGTAATAACTTTGATTGCGTGTGCTGTTGCTCTTATTGTCATTTTTATTGTTATTATCGGCGGCCGTTATAGTGATTTCAATCATTTTTTTGCTAGTTTTGACCTTGCCGCACTTCTAGATACCGCCATCTGCATTGCTATTATGTTTTTAGAAGTTATTGTTGTTACTGTTGGTCGCCGTTACTGTCGTGCCTGTTGCCACTACCCGGCGTTATTTTTCCCCATCACCATTCATATGACAGATATTGATAGCCAGATATTGCGCGTTGTTGGCGCGGCATAGTGTCATCTTCCCTGTAAGGGTCTAGTTAATGAGCCATCAATATCTTCACTAATTGCCGCAGACATTTCACATTTAGCCGCTGCTGCGGTGCAGGTCTCTCTACCTCTCTCTCTCTCTCTCTATATATATATATATATATATATATATATATGAGTGTTTGTTTGTATGTGTCTGCGTTTGTCTGTCTGACTGACTGGCCCGGATCAGCTGGATATTTCAGCCGCACGTCGTAACTTCGCAGACCGGCCTGACATTTGCATGTTTATGAGCAGGTCTGTCTCTGGCCGGGCGTTAGTCGTTACGACTACAGCAATTTACGTTACGTAACTTGGCAATCAATTGATTGGTAACAATGCAGCGGCCGCGCCGCTGTACCATGCTATAAAAATAGAGGACGAGACAGCGAGAAAGAGAGAAAGAACGACGTTGCTGTTAAGTTGACAAATTCGCTTTGGCACCCCAATATACGATAGCTGGCATCTTCCCACACCAATCATGCGGCACTGGCAATCGCCGCGGAAGAGACGCAAACCCATCATGCATAAACAACACATATCGATTGATGCAAGCAATGCTGAGACCGCGGCGCGACAAAATACTTCATGATGTCGACCAAAATTATGATGGTGATGATGACAATGATGAGCGTGATGGTACGTACTCATGAGCTCACTGTTGTTGTTGTTCTTATTGTTATTGTTGTTGTCGTTGTTGTTATTCGTTATTTGACCGAAAACAGAGTGCAAACGTACCCGTCACATCTGTACATACAGATACATATCGTACACACATATCGACTAAAACAAGCACACACATATGCTTATACATCCGCGTACATGCAGAAAATACACGCTAACATCGAGGCGTTTCGGTCGCGCATCTCTGCGTTTTGGTGCAGATTGGTCGCGACGACGGGAACTTCGAATATGACGGCAAGAATTACCCCCGGAGGATTCCCCCCCGCCCTCATTCCACTACAGTCCGTCTCAAATGATGCGAGACGGTTTTGACATGATGACGCAAATGGCTGCACACGCACATACAATATTTACGCATGCGCCACTCAAGTGTTGTCCCGTACCATGCATTCACATGCATTGGCATACAACGTGGTAACAACGCAACGAACTGTCATCGCTATCGCTCGTTGAGTCGTGCGTAGGTGCCGCTTTGTCCGTGTTAACGGGCTTCTCGTGTCATAGGCGCCTTCGAGGCGCTAGTGTTATTGTTGTTGGATTGTAAACAATTCAAACATTCAAACACAGCAACGCTCAGGTCAATGCATAAACGATTCGCAAAAGATATTGTGTAGGCTTACCTCTTTCTTCACCAATAATGACCAGGTATTTATATGTATATATATATATATATATATATATATATATAACGTAAGAAAGTTTAAAACGAGTGTCAGATTTGCAGCCTGTCTTCATATATATATATATATATATATATATGCGGGCCATATTGTCTACGCACAGCTTATCTAAAATATGTTTGCCTGTCTGTCTGTTTCCAGTGTCGTCTATTTATAGACTCATTTACTTAATCAACAACGATTATGCCACGTCCACGTCGTCAGTAGTAGCATCGCGCTTATCTACTCTGCTTTTGTTTCTAGCTTCGCTACGCTTTTCAAATGCGACGGCTACGACGGAAGCGCGGTTTGTTGGTCGCCTGACTGACTAAAAGTGGCATCAAAGGCGGGGCGGGGAGGCTTTGAGGCCGGTACCGGCACAGCAGATCCACAGGCTCAGCAGGAAGTGTAGGGTGCCGGAACTGTACGGACTTCTTGGGCTTCCGTGGTGCGCTGCTGTCATGAATGTCAGCGAATCTGTCGATAATGCATGACCGCTTAATGGTTGTAGTGGTTCTCAAGAACCTCTTGGAGAGCTGTTCAAGCCCGATTAGATTGCTGCTGCTACTACTTCAACGACGTTGTTTTCCGTCTGTTTTTCTTTGCCTCGTCTCAACCGGGGCAGCTCCTGTACACAGTGGCAGATGGTAGCAAATGCAGAACTATGGTAGGCAAATGACAGTTGTGCACACTGTGTGTGCGTGTGGATTCGTAAGATAAGTTGTGTAGAAATAAAAGTAAAGCAAGATAAATGATGCATGGGAGAGATAAAGAGGGAAGAAGAGAAAGAGAGCGAAAACAAACGAAAACATTCTTCTGCTGTCGATCATTGCAGCAAAGAGACATCGAAGCAATTAGACATAAGCGATGGTAGCAGCGTCTACACTAAAGCTAAACGCCCGTGTTATTGCTGTTGATGTTGTGGTTGTTGCCGTTACTGTTGCTGTTCTTATTGTTCGATTGCTGTTTTGTTGTTGCCTTTATTGTTACTGTTGTTATTGTTGTCGTTGTGCGCTGTTGCTGCGCGACCACTTTGTATTCTCTTGCACGTCACTACGACTACGACATCAATCTAGTGGCTTTTGTCGCATCTTCAACAGCCTGTCGACAGGCCAAACAGTCGATGATCGTGCGCTCCCGCTTTTACCGTCATTACTGGGAAAATGCTTCCTATTTATTCCTTCGTGTGGCGTTGACAGACGGCTGGTAGCAGCCTCGATGACAACAACTGCAACAACAACCACTGCAACAACAACAACCACAACAACAACAACAACCACAACAACAACAACAACAACCACAACAACAACAACAACAGCAATCACATCTGCCCTTCTTTCTTCTTGGTTCTCACCATCATCATCATCACTTGTTGATGTTGAATGACCGTCGTGACATCTTGAATGCTACCACCATCACTGGTTCGTCATACGGTTCGGTCTCGCCTCGATTGCTGGGACCCACGTTATCCCTGTTGTTGTATCGTACCCACGTTATCCCTGATTGTCGTCGTCGTCTCTGTGGTGAGGTGGGCAGCACCATTGCCCCCATCCTCACTGCCATCACCATGCAGCTCCATCTTTCTTCATCCTCGTTACACCTCGATCCTCACCATCATCATCATCACCAGCTGTGACATACGATGACACAGCGCACCTCGAAGCAACATCACAACACCGATGTCTATCCTGCTGAAATAGCTTGAAGTATGCCTGAACGTTCTTAGCGATCCATCGCAGCGACAATTTATGCTCGTCTCATATAACTTCTGACTCATACACTTCATAGTATTAACAACGTAGAACAACGTAGTAATTCGAGTCGTATTCATCGTTTTCTTCGACATGCGACTCCCGTATGCGCTGGCAGTGGGAGTGGACTAGAATAAGGCAAGGGTCTGTCCCGGTGGCGTGGTGGCATGCGTCTGCGCCTCGCGACCGGAGGGGACACATAGGTGCGCGGGTTCGAGCCCCACCGTTGCACATTTGTATTTATGGGGGTCCGTCTGTGAAGCAATGCGTAAAGCAGTCCCATGGACGTTAAATCTTGGCTGAGAGTCAACCTCGAAAGTATTTTAAAACAAGGCAAGGAAACTATTGGTCGAAGTTGTAGCTTACAAGGCACAAACAAAAGGATTAGCCCAATATTTTTATTTTAGGGCTATTGCGAACGACGTCATGTGTGCCAGAACCTTTAGATGTGAAAATGCTACGGCAGTAAGGACATTATTTAGGCAGGTAGATTGAGAGTTTCACGTTTTAGCTTCATTGAATTTTGACGTGATGGTTTGACGGTTACGAACCCAATACTTATCCCAAGTCAGCTGTAGCTATACATATAGAACTCGAACGCATTAGTACCGTTGTCTGTGTATAGGGCATGCGACAGCATACAAAACAAAACCCAGCATTTACACATACCTAAAAATAAACTTACTTGATATAGACGTTTATTATAGACATTAGGTTGAATTGAACAATACAATCCCCATTGTAGACGCACATCACATGTTGCATTTCCGCTCCCACTAGCACTCGTGAAATCAGGCCAACAATGTGGATTTGGAACATTCAGACACGGCGCCGTTGGATCTCCAACTACAAGGTTCAATTCCTCATTTATTTATTGCACTATATGTATGGTGTATATATATATACATACATAGATCATTGTAATAAAACACATGTTTATAGATAAGTAATTAAATATCATCGAGCTAACTGCGTAAGAGAAATAGCTCTCTGACAGGTATCGAGATGGTAGATAGGGCACGGCTGGTTACATAAACGACACAAACAGCCGTCGTCAGGATCGTGGAAGCCTCTTCGATGGCAGAGTTTATTATTATTAACCCGTGAAGTGAATAGCACAAGGTTCAATTCGGTGCACGTACAAAGGACGAGGTATCGTTATGATGGAAAAACTTTATCATTCGCCAGGTTTTTATTAACCCGCTCCGCGCGGGCAACAGTTTTAGTTGCCAAAGAACGGCAATTTTTTAGATCAAAGAAATCATAAGCAATATTGGCCTGCTGAATTTGAGACAATTTCTTAAGATTTTGATGAGTTAGTAGATTTGAAACTGGGACAATATCTATGTTAGACTTGCTTAGTAAACACCTTTAACAAAGGTTTTCTTAGAAAGCGCGTTTGCATTCCCTCAACAGGTTCAGCTGTTTCTTCTGGCGGTGCTGACTTTAGTCATTTGCTGATTGTCGGTGTTTTCTACCGTGTCGTCTAAAATCGGGACAAAATACCAAAAAATTGTTTTAGGTAATTATAAGCACATTTTTACAACTTACAAGAGGTGAGGCTAAAACCCAGGTCGACCGTAATTCGCGCTCTTAAGTCTATAATAATCGTGATGAGGGACAAGATGCTACGGTTTTGCACCCCTACGCTGCGATAGCATGCTTTAGAACGCCATGCTTGCTTTTTGAACAGTAAGTGTAATTTCATAGTATGCGCACACAAATGAGCAAAGTCGTAAAGTTCCTGTGACACTGCTGTCCCTGCGACCTTACGTAAGTAGGCTAATACGGATGTAAATTGACGACATACTTGACAGCGGAAGTCGCTTGCCGTACGAGGTCAGGAGCCTCGGAAACCTCGGGAAGTCAGGAACATTACCCAAATTAGGTATTTTACGTTGTGGAATCTATGTCGCGGGGGAACATTCTTCCAGGGGCAAACTCCCTTTCTTGAGAAACTCTCCTGACATTCCGGACTCTAAATCATTGGGTTCGTTCGACAAGAACGGCACCATGATATCGTTTTATTGTAGTTACGTAGTGTGGTATTCTGTGAAAGATTGACTCGGGCAAACACGCTTTTGTGATCAAAATACACAATGAAAAGGCTTTTGTAAAAATTCGCCCTCATGTGAGCCTTGACGCCACGGCAAAGATTTCGTTCTTTCGTTTCATCACCATGCCTGCTATTAAACAGCAGAGAAAGCATGGTACCTGGTGCGTACGAGGTCGCACGATATAAGCTGAGGGCTCCCGTTTTGCTTTCTCGAGCAGCCGTCGTTCCACCCGTCTCGCGTGCTTCCTTTTAAGTTCATAACAGAGTCGTATATAGGCTATTCTATGCTCAAAGTAGTCACCTCTGGCTTGTAGTGACAATGGTGCTCTTGCTTGGAGCAAGCCCAAACACTTCGCTGTGGGCAAGGTAGCAGGCATGTGAAAACCACGGACGTGATCTCTTCTGCCATAACCTTTTTCTCCTCACTGCACTTCTGATTGTCCTCTCCAGCAGGTCACAGGTGGTTTTGATGCCAGGGCTTACCTCAAGATCGCCTAGCGCGCTGTTCGAAAAGGTAGATCAATCTGCCTCATTGCAGATCACGTTTTTCGTGTGTGTTTTCTGCCGCTATATCGAGAAAATCGAAATTTTTAATTTTACGGTTCTGGCATCGAGGTCACCGCCGATAGTTGGCTTGGTCAGGCGTAATCCTGAAAGTCCAAAGCTTACCGTTTCAGTAACCACCGCGGATATAAATGATAAATATAATAGAGTGATGTTGACTCTCCCAGCGGGGAGCACCACGCCAGATGCATCTGGAGCACTGCGTTTAGGTTGGTACATATATAACCTACCCACAGATCTTTACCGACCTTCCGCAGGTAAAACAGCCACACGGTGAAACCCTCTATTGTTATGCAGGTCCTCCCGCTGAAATATCCACATGAGAAGTGCAATGTCAACTAACTTAAACATGTGATTTAGTTTCTTCACAATTCCAGAGAAAAACTCGTAGAGGAACGCTTACAGCTCTACAACTGATCAGTCACTTACGGGCACTTGAACCGCTAGGCGCGATAAAACTCTCCTTAATCATTCTCTGGTAGAAAACATCCCGACCTAGGGACGAAACAGGCTTCTTTTAGGCCAGAATTCGTTTCTGCAACAACTTGCGTAACATTTCTCACGCATCACCATACAGAACACAGCAACACCGCCATAAGGATCGATAATACGACTCCTTAATCTGGAGGCACCCGTGTATAAGCGTCGTAAAGTAGTCAGCGTGTTGGTAGCGATGGCGATGCTTAGAGACGCTGTACCTATCCTAAGTGGAATACATCTAATAACACACACGCCTGCTGCCTTGGCTTAATAGGCACAATGAGAGCGAGTTAGCCACACGAAGGCACACGGCAAGACCTAGTGACTCCAAGAAGGGTATATCTTTTTGTAGACAAGAAGTGCTTTCAAGCATCGTCGGAAGAAAGAAGGTAAACCATTTGGGATGCTGTGTACATTCAAGAAATCACAGCAGGGCTATGTCTGCATTACAGAAATCACAGCAGGGCTATGTCTGCATTACAGAAATCACAGCAGGAAGGATAACTTCCGGGTGCAACGTAATGATAACAACTAGTGTTGGAAACTTGTTGAAATTCTTCAATATCGTTTAGATGTTTGCAAAGTCGCATCCTTTAAGGATGTGGGTGCGCCGTGCACTGAAAAGCTATGCGAAGTAATAATATAGGAAGAGAACTGCGTGCGCGTCGACGAGTGGCTTTTATTCGTTTTTTTCCGTACCGAGACTTTAAAGCTTTTTAGCAAATTCTTTGTAGAAAGGACGATTCAACTAGCCTGAGGCCATTTTCATCCGAGTACTCACTCTGTTGAGTCTCTTGTATTTCATCAAGCCACTTTAGGGGCTATGTTTTTTAATAAGGACGAACATGCGATCCAACGAGTTTTCGTCTAAAGCTTATGCGCGAATATAAGTGGCTCCGGCGTTGGAAGTGGGTGACCCAGCCTCGGGATGTTAATAACTGACGAACTGGCACTGGCCACACTCAGGCATCGGTACTTTCCTCGTATCGGGCACAATAGTATGGCGCTTCCTCTTATATCTCCTTCTGTCACCTTGGCCATGACGACCCATTACGCCTTTTCGGTTCGGAAATTGCAAGAACCACGTCTTGAGGCCGGTTTGGCCAGGGACGTATTTGATATTTTCGTTTTTTTCACGTACAGAGCTTGGAGCGTATGAGATGTGTAATATAACTGGAGGCAATATCGTAAACGACAACCACGACTTAAGTGGTCGAAGACAAAGTCTTTTTCAGATGTGGCTGACCTTGCTTAAACCAATGCTTAAACCTCAGGTGTCACCAAGACATCCTCTAGGAAACGAAGAACTTTTTCGCCAAAAGCTCTTAACGAGTAAGGCCTGAAAACCAAACTGCACAAGAATTGTGCTGGTCCAAATTCATCTACACCGAAATATGTATCTACACAGCTTATCGAATTTAGCTGCACCGAAACATTTACAGGGCTAAAAACGAATTTATCGACACAAAACATCAAACTAAATACACTTTTAAAGTTTAACTGAGAAGTCCTTGATAAAATGTCTTGCGTAGTGGATTATACGCAGTAGTCATCGACCTCGCAATACCGCGGACCGTTCAATTGCCATGAATTAATTGCCTTTGCACTCAAAATTATATCCGTTAGCCTTAAAAGACTCGGTACTTCTGTCACGGACATGGCCCAGAACTAATTTAGAATGACGAGCTTTGCTAGTTTTTATCTAGATTCTCGCGAAAAGTAGATAAACTATTAAAACGAATAAAATGTCCGGGCGTATGATTATTATGACTCATGTTAATATGTTTGTTATTATGAATTCGTAGTAATCTCAATTACGCATGAAAATAATGACTGTGTGACTGGCGTATTATGTTGAAACAAAATTATGCGGATTAGAAATGACCTAAGGAAAACACGCTTTTTTACATCACACGTTGTGCTTTGAGGTGGTTTATTATACCGCGCGAAGACAGTTTTACATACGTGGGTCCCAACGAGCATATTCCTTCTTAACTGCATTGTTGTAGATTATCGCTACAAAACGATAGGTACATGAGATATGTAACCGTGATACGAACCGATGACATATAAGCATAGACAATCACTCTTTATACACACAAACATAAATACATTTATAAATGCATGCGACGACAATGCACAGGTGACTGCTGGAATAGCTACGGCATTTTTCACGGTACGTCAAAGTGTCATGCGTGTCATCATTCTTTATTGACAATGACCAAATGTAAGAACAGCAATGTGTGCTTCACAATTCAAGGGTCGTTATCAGCAGCAGCAGCAGCAGCAGCAACGACAACAACAACATCAACAAAAAATTAACAACAACACCGGCAACAACCACGACGACGACGACCTCAACAGTAACAATAGCCAAAAGCCCAAAAACCAAAACAACTTAACAACAACAACCACCACCACCACCACAACAACGACTATGATGAGGAAAAATAACCACAAGAACAAGAAAATCAACAATGGTGATTCTGATGATGATGATGGCAAGAACGACAATCTGGGTGCGCTTTTCACACGTGACCAGCATCGACACCCATTGCGAACATTGTTCGTCAACGTTATTAAATGAAGCAACAACAACGCGTGAGTCGAGACACGAGGTCCTTCTCTCCCATCGATCGCGCGCCTCTGCGGTCTGTCACGCGTTGGCCGCGCATCACTGTTGGTCACGTGCGCCGCCGAAGCTGCGTGCGGCGGTCACGTGCGAATCAATCCTAAAAATACTCAGCATAATCATACGTGACAATCGACATTCGAAGACGAAGTTGATGTGTGGCCATCGGCAATTACGGCGTTACGACCATAATGTTAATGTGCGACCGTGATGGTGTCACTGCGGCTGCTGGTGCCGCTGTTGTCGACGTTGTTGTTATCGATGTTGTTGTTGTTACTGTTCATGTTGTTATTGTTGTTGCTTCTGCTTCTGATGCTGGCGATGAGACCTCATGGTTCCGAAGTACAGGTGCTACGCGCTGGAGTGGTATAGGCAGTAATATTCTTGCACGTCAGTGCTTGGGAGGGGGACACAACCCTCGAGTGGGGAAAAAAGAAGGTGAAGGTGCCGCGAAAGATCCCAATAACAAGAGCAACATCAGCAGCAGCAGCAGAATAGGTGTGCCAGTCTGGTAAGGGGGGGGGGGGGGGTCATTGACGACTGGTGCCCATCGCGTGTATTTACCTGTCTGTTTAAGGTCGCCGGTGGACGATAGGGGTAAGCTTGAGGTCCAGCGTCGAACAACCGATCCGTCTACGTATATCCGTATTTATCTACCCACTTATATATATGCTGTCGAGGGGCTTGAGCAAGCAAAAATATGAAAACAATGTTAACGAGTGAAGGCGACGACGACGACGCGAATATCGCTCATGTGTGTGAATGTACGAGTCGATACGCTAAACGTGTTTGTGCGTGTTTCTAGTCGCTATATATATATATATATATATATATATATATATATTTATACGTGTGTTTGTATGTGTCTGTGTGTTTGATCATATGTCACCCATGTCGCGCTGTATGTATTTATTTGCGACATGAAGTAGAATAAAAACTACAGAAATAACATAAAGGTAACCATGAAGTATGAAAGTCAGCGCAAGCCGGCTAGAAATGGCTAAGTGAGCGAGCGAACGAATTCATGAATGGTTGAGCACGGAAGGAAGTACTTAGCGGCATCGCGACATTACCCGCCCGCCGCCAGATGGGAACTGACCGCTGTAGACGCTGGGCCACGGACAGACGGGCAGCCAACCTGTGGCGGCACGGCTTGTATCGTTGAAAGTACCACGAATGCGAGACGGCGAGAGAGATAGTTTAGTTGTGCTAATGGTGGTTGTACTAGCATATGAAGCTATCTGTTGATGCTTTGATGTTGTCTGTTGTTGTTGCCTGTTGTTTTGTTGTTGTTGTTGTTGTTGCCTGTTGTTGTTGTTATTGCATTAGAGCGATAGACGTATTTTCATGATAGTAATGATGGATAGCAGCAGCTAGCTTAAACCTGTCAGCGCTGAGTCTGCTGCCGTCATAAATGCAACTGTCACCTGGATCAGTCGTTCGAAACGTGAAAACCCTCAGATTGACATCCAGTACACATCCTGTCACGTTTTCGTGATCGCACTGAACTACCGTATATATATATATATATATATATATATATATATATACACATTATGAAGGTATATATAATTATACATAAATATGCATATACTAAGGATATTCACGATCACACTGCACCGTATAAGCACGCGAGTGGCTTGCACACATAATATAAAATATGATAGTATAAATATGGAGCCGAATGTAATACGTACACTTCGCACGACGCTAACGTTCGTATGAAAAAAGCTACGCATATTCCAGTTGCAGTAAACGTGACTCCAATTAGTTATGCTTCTTTGACTCTGCCTCTGGCACGTTAGTAAGAATATGTAGGAACACGTTTGACAGCTGCGGCGTCGATTCTATCCGCATCCGATTGCAGGGAATCGTCTCTCCCCCTCTCTCTAGTTTACCCGGTTCTCACTACTCGAGCCCCTCAGTTACGAATAGCTTTATCGAGATAGAGGACTATCAGAAAAATAAAGCAAAAGTCGTAGTGTCAGTAGTCAGAGTTACTGCTGCCTTGCCTTATACTGGTTCTCTTTTGTATGCGTCACTATACCGTTCCGCCACGGTAGACTTTTGACAAAAGACGCCGATGACAATAATGAACTATACTAGCGGCACTTGTTGTTCGAATTGGACATCATGCTCATCAGCGCACGCCTCGTGGTGAAATGGCAGTGTCCACGGCTTATAGAGTCACAGCATTTGGGCGTGATTCGAGGACGCATCAATTTAAAAACTGAATTTCCGTCTAACTAAATTATATATATATATATCTTATTCCGCAAATAATCTTGATGATTTGCTGGTTTTTGAAATCATGTTTAACTTTGCACACACTATATATATATATTCTTTTTAATCAACATAGATTCATTAACCAGGATCGCAGTTCAACGTTGAATAAGACGTCAACCATACATGCTGGCGGGCTTGGGCGTGTGCACAAATGTACGTGACAGCTATTTAACCGGTGGAGTGAATTCCGTCTGGCTGATTGATGTCCATGATGGTCGATGATTGGTTCCAGATTGGAGATGACGACGACGCATTTGTCGTTTGGACTTGTCTCCGAAGTTGTCCTCCGGTTTCTCGATACTTGAATGGCGACCTCACCACTTGGCGGACTGTTTCGGCCATTTGGCCTGAAGTCCTTCGACAAGATTGACGTACTTGTGGTATTCCTTCTCAAGTTTCCAGGCCAGTTTCTCTGCGTCACGTCCATTGATATGGCCGTGAGACACCCACACACCCGACTTGTGGTGGGAGACCTTCGGTAGGTGCTAAAAATAAGTTATTATGACATTTAAAATGTTGTATTCAAGTTTTTTATGCGTCCTGTTAGGATTGAGCATATATATATATATATATATATATATATATATATATATATATATATATATAGAAAATATTGTGATGATTTATCAATCATTTACAATACGTTTGCACACTTGGCAGTGCTCGCCTTGATCTTGTGTTAGTTGTCCTCAAGCTTAACATTTTGACATTACGTTTATAAAACACACATATTTAGGAACAGGCGCAATTATTGGGCTATCACTTTGGCACCAAATCGATAGTAGTTCCATTCGTGATATGACTACCGTAAGCCGTCACTTACTTGATTCTCAAGTATGGCTAACACTTTCACAGACACCCTGTATATGAAGTCCGTTAGCAGTAGTAGAAGTACCCGGGCTGGTCCATTATATATATATATATATATATATATTGTATGTATATATATATATATATATATATATATATAAATTACCCATTACTGTCGTAGCTTGATTGTGCTTCATCTTATGTTAAGCTATATTGTTTTGGCGACTTCCTTTGAGTCGTTTTCTTTTCCAAAGTTTTCGTTTACATGCGCAGTGAAGCGTCGCTGCAAAGTGCTGCGTCCAGTCTACCGGGTCTGTCTGGCCAGTGCAACCAAATAGATGTAACGGTCAGCACGGCGCCAGCGCGCGCAAAGGAGTTCCGGCAGCAGAGATGAGATAATCTTAATGATACCCACGACGACGGTTCGTGTGTGTTAGAGGTTAGATTTGGGAGCCAACAGGAATAAATTCAGCTGGGTGCAAACATAGATTCGAATAGAACAGAAAGAGTGAGATCGTGAGAGAAATAGATTTGTGGCAGGTGGGAAAAGAAAGAAAAAAGAGACACAGAGAGAGAGATAGAGAGAGATAGGGGGAGCGAGAGATAAGGGGGAGGGAGCGAGAGAGAGGGGGGAGAAGCGCAGTCTCTGTTCGTCACAGTCCGGGCACGTTAACAGCGTGGATGCACTGGTGGCGTCGCCCACGGCCGCCTGTCACGTCTGCTTTCGTTAACGGGCGGTGATGATTGCGCTAACAGCCCTTCCCGCCCACTAGTTGTAACAGTAGTAGTAGTAGTAGCAGTAGTAATAGTAGTTGTAGTTGAACCAACCAGACGCCCACTGTTATCCGCTGATCACTTGTCGTCCCAGTGCGCATTCGTTTAATGTAAATTTATATATGTATATATATATATATATATATATATATATATATATATATATATATAATGATGTCTGCAAAAGGTAACTTTTTCAAGCCAGTTAGCGCAACATTATGTAAGTTCGTCTATTTTAGAAACCGCAGCCTCATTTAGTGCATAGTCATTTCCCATGGTATAATTAAATATATATATACATACCATGTGAAAAATGCAGGTACTGGATTAATAAATAGCGGACGATACACATATATATATATTTTTTACATGCATTTTTTATATATACTTTTACATCTGAGTATAGCTTTTAAGGTTAGCCGAGTTTGAGTTACTACTACTACTACTGCTCGTACGAGACGTTACAGAATTACGAATAAATTGCAATTGCAAGCGTTAGTTAGCAAGCGCGCCTAGATAGGTACGAGATCTCTGTCTGGTGGTCTTCTATGTCTGCACCGTCGCAACAGCCGCCTAAGCAGCGCGCGCTGTTGTTACCGGTGTCATAGTCATTGATTGACCATTACGAATCGGCGAATGCCTGCGAACTGTGAGAATTGTGAGTTACACACCGACGGCAGGGGCAGTGGCAGAACGAACGGAAACACGGGCGCCTTCTTGAAGGCCTTGAAGCCCATCTTCAGAAGCTTCTTATGTATGTCGGCGTTCGCTGGCCTGACGGCGAGCAGAGCCAGAATTAGCAGCAGCACTAGCAGGACCGCGGCCGTCGTTTGGCGAACGCCGGGCGGCAAGCTTAACCAGGGTCCGCATGACTCTTCTGAAAGGCAGGCCATCATAAGTACAGTCATTGGTCAAATTGGCCCCAACGAATACGAAGAACAGATAAAACGCGTTGAAGTCTAACATCGGATGGTGGCGCAACGCATCGTACCGAGTGGAGAGGAACGCCTGGTCAGCATGAATGAATTAATAGTACGCATGATTTGTTATATATATATATATATATATATATATATATATATATACATATATATATATATATATATATATATATATCTATTATATATATATATATATATATATATACTATATATATATATATATATATATATACTATATCACCGACCAGCAACCACAACCGTACACATGTTCATAGAGCGCCCTCTGTAAGCAAACGCAAGAAACACTGCCATTTCTACTTCTTAAGAAATAAGGCGACTAGAATTGAATACAGTAGTGGGTTGCGTGCACCTTTACTCGCGTATAATAAGGGCACGTTGATCCACAGAAACGCTCGCGAGTCTGAGAGACACGAAGTTAATACATAGGAAAGGCACAAACAATCTATAATATTTAAATCATCTGCGCTTGTTCGCTCAATCACTTTGGCTACACTTGCAGGAAAAGAGTAACCTGTTCTTGTGGATAACTGCATTTAAAGTGAAGAAGTTAATGTCGTTATCGATGCTGGCAGACCTAATGGCTCAACACGACTCGCGAAGCAAACCAGTAAAACGACACAGATTGGCTACGGATTGAGTCCTCGCATATGAAAGATTCCTTATTTTGCAAGACCAATATATTTTTTTTAAGTTTACGTGTTGATTGACGACATCGTTTAAGAATAGAAATCCAAAAATCTTCGTATTGGATCCGACATCTTTATTTATCGCTAAGCCCGGAGATCTAGTAAAGGGTGCTAGATCGAAGGCAAGTTATAGGTCGGCTGTATGAGGTGATCCATCATCTAAGAACAAACGTATTTCTAATGCACAGTCTGCTATTTTTTGCGGGATATTATTGTGGTGCCCTATTTATCCGTATGTTTATAATAAACGAAGCATCCTTTTAAAATTTAGTGAGGGCATCGCAGGTACGGTACGATTTGCATCCTGGATCCCGTTTCGTTTTAAGTTAACTGCTTCTCGTATCTGCCATTCATCATCTATTATTTTAAAATACAAAGAATCACATGCACACAAACAAAGTTTTGTCCTTACGTTTGAGGTTACTTTGACGATTTTGAGTTTTTTGACTCAAGCTTGACAATCTCAGAACGCCTGCGATTGCAGAATCTCCACGTCTGGCGGGTTTCTCGCGTCGAAAGCGTGTCGCTCGAAAGTCAAAGACCGCCAAGAACACTGCGTTTGTTTCGCGACTTTGTTTATTACGCACGCTTTGCACAAAGTTCGCCGATATTAACGTACTCCTCTTCTATTCTCTCTTCGCAGCATTCGTCCTCGAACCAATTCCTGTTCGGTGTTCTGTCCTTCACGTAATGTGTCACGTAATCCAGAGACGTATCGCGACCACTGTCACAACCACCGGCGAATACACAAGTTACACACAACGCACAATTCAATTACAACTAATTGCGCAGTGCTGAACTAAATTGGCCAAACCACTGGTACTTGTCAACTTAAATGCAAATAAACAACCGACGACAACAACGGCAGAGAACGGCTGCAGAACAGCAGCAGCAGCCTAGCCGTGCTGTTAATTATGATTATATTGGTACTCGCTTTATGTGTATAGCTTAACTAGTGAACTATTAGTTATATGCAGTTCGGTGACTGCGCTCGCAAGATCCGCTCGAGTGTCATTTGCAGACAGGTAGCTAACTGGCTCGTCGGACGTTCCTTAAACGCTCATCGAGATGCTGCCGTGCGAAACTAGTTAGCAATTCATATGCATAAAAAACTATACAGGTACAAAGGCAGTCGTCGAGGTAGGGCGCTTGGAATCGTAATGCAATCGCGATAGAAATAACAATAGTGATTAAGGTAGGATAGTAATAATTGTGTTACTGTTATTATCATTATCTACAGCAAAAGGAGTAGCAC
Organism: Dermanyssus gallinae; assembly: GCA_003439945.1. Taxonomy (NCBI): domain Eukaryota; kingdom Metazoa; phylum Arthropoda; class Arachnida; order Mesostigmata; family Dermanyssidae; genus Dermanyssus; species Dermanyssus gallinae. The sequence continues at coordinate 807,889 of QVRM01002238.1, forward strand.
CACCAAATGGCTGGCTGTTATTCGTTATCAGTGCTGCATTTGCTTTTGGGGCCCAAGAAAAGCTAGAGTAGTCAGGTGGGAGCGGTGGCCGTTCTAGTTGGGGTAGTGCATAGCGATGCCACTAGCTAGATATAACCAGTTGTTAGAGTAATAGTTAGTCGTAGTACTATACCCACATTACCCGTCCTGGGGTTGCGTAAAAGCATTTTTTCGCTCTCACAACTGGAAAAATAGTTGCTAGCGATGATACTATCAGAGGGGTGAAACGATGGTTCAGGCGGGGAGGCGGGAGGTGAATGTAAGTTGGCCGCAGTTAATCACAGTTTAGTTATTTGCAGTTCTGTTGGCGCCGCTGTGTTGGTATTGCAGGTGCTTGCCGCTGCTAAGAACGTTGATGGTTAGCAATCAAACTGGTTGGCGAGGCAGTTATGTAAAATGTTATGAATATAACGTGAATGGATCTTGTTGTTGACGTTGTGGTCGTCGCCAAATGCGTCAAATCAATCGGCTCAACAAAGAGATACAGACCGACAAGAAGACAGTCGGAAAATGAAAAGACAGACAAGCGGACAGAGGGATAGATATTCAGATAACCAGGCAGATGGACGGATTGGTAGTTAATAAACGATTTAGATGAACTGCTAAATGGAGGACTTGACGCTTGATCCCGTGACGGCTTTTGCATCGGCCGGAACCACGGGCGGCCGCGGAAACAACGATGACGCCCATGACCACGACATAATGTTCTACCGGCACAAGAACAGTAGAAGCAACAACAACAACAACAACGGCAACAACAGCAACACCACCCGCGGCAGCAATAATCATGTAAAACCCTGTGCAGCAGATGCACGATTATCAGCCAGGTGCGTCCTGCAGTTTATCTTGCCCTGTCACCCTATCTAGGGGCAACAACACGTTCCGCGATCCGGCAGCGGCAAGCGCAGGGGCAGGAAAGGAGGTGTTGCTTGTTCCCTTACGCGGGCCAATTGTTAACAACAGTAACAACAATAACACCATCAACAGCGCGAAACGAACGGAGCTGGGGGCTTCAAAAAACAATACCAATTGGCCGACGATGGACAACGACGACGACGACAACGAGAAACCGAAGCGAGCGTAAACGCAGCACGATTGATTGACCAACCGACCCACTGAATGGTGGTAGACTCCCCAGGGACACGAACTCACGAATCACACAAATCACGAGCTACCAGCCTAGCACTACCTTCGTCTCGTTGTTTCCGTCGTCGTAGTCGCAACCGCCGCACAGCTGAAGAAGTAACAACGAACTGACAACTAACTCTTGGCCATCATCATACATACACCTGTTCTTCTTCGTCTTCTTCTTCTTCTTTTGCTTAGAACGCCCGTAGCGCTAGCGTAGTGAAGGCGCGAGCCAGCGGGCCCGCGCGAGGGCTAGCGCGCACCCCGCCCGGGGTGAGGAGCCACGCTGATGTTGTCGTCGTCGTCGTCGGGGGGTTGTCGGCGAGGGGCTCTCGTAGCCTACCAACCACTACTGTCCTTATACTACTGCCGTCGCTATCGATACCTACGTTCTGTGCGGCTACGAAACCCAGTGCTATTACAATGTCTGCTCAGTCTTATGATGGCTGCGCTATTCAGCATCGTCTCAACATCACCATCATCATCATTTCTAGCGTCAGCACCAGTAGTCGCAGTCGTAGTAATAGTAGTATACATTCTAGTAGCAACACTACCGCTATGAACCGTTTCAAATGGTAGTAGTAGTAGTAAAAAGAATCAGTAGTAGTAGTAATAATAATAATAAAATCAGTTCTAGCACCACTGCCGTTATGAACCGTTTCTAACGGTTCCCGTTCCACCTGGACAACCATGGGTGTTCTTCTTCTTCCCTCAGTTACTCTTTCCTTCACTCACACGTAATGCAAGCAGAGGCACACGCTCCCCCTTCGTGGTCGCCCTTTCCAGGTACACAGACTTTTTCCAGACGGTCGTTTTTGGCATATATCGGGTGTTGACCGGCCCATACTGCCATTGTCGATATGTTTCCGAAGGCGCTAAGGTACAAGAGCACAGAGGCCAGACAGATTGCTCTATCTTTCTGTCTCACAGTCTACGTATGAACGGCCGTGGCGACAACAACAATAGTGAGGGCGATGATTTTTTAAGGATAATATTGATGACGATGATGATCTGGATTTTGAATTAAGCGTTCTTGCGTGTGAAAATGTTCGTGGCATGTTACCTCCAGATTTATCGTTTTATTTTAGATCCAACACCAACGGAAATCACAACAGTTCACCTCTGAGAATCCCCAATATGTAGCGTAGCTATAGTTACTACTAACTTAAATCGCCTGATATGGCCATGGCCAAAATATAGAATATTATCGATAATGATATAATACATTGCTTAAGATATTGAAGGAAAGATGGCATCATAAATTACTCAATGAACAATGTCTCGATCGATAAGACATTTCAACGATATGCAGGTCATTATTATTATTATTAACCATAGCTTTATTATTATTATTATTATTGGCCATAGCTTGGCCAGCGTAGTCAAAGAAAACGTGGCCCTTTTCAGAGCTGCCACTCTCACTTGCATGGAGGCTGAGGGGCGAGGCAAACGTGTATTGACGGATAAAGCTCGCGCCCAGATCGCTGCTCACAAGCTTTCCATGGATTTTAATGTGCGGAGCGCCATTAGAATCTTGTCTTCCGATGACACGATTGCGCCCGTCACAAAGGAGTTGATTGATGAGATGATCGCAAAACACCCTCCTGCTCCCGCAGGGGACGTGGTGCCACCATCCCCTATCGGCTTGCCAGCGGTTGGGTCATGCTCAAGCGAGGATGTTGCCAAGGCACTCCGCACCTTTCCATCCGGTGCGGCGGGAGGCCTCCACGGCCTCACGCCTGATCATCTAAAATGCCTTCTCCCTGCCAACAGAGACCACAACGATGTGCTGGAAACACTCGCCAAGGTATGCGACATCATACGTAACGGGCAAGTTCCGGAGACTGTGAGAAACGTCATATATGGAGGGTGGCTTATTGCCCTGAAGAAGAAAACCGGAGGATACCGACCCATAGCCGTTGGCTGCACCTTGCGTAGACTGGCCACAAAGACCCTGCTTCCCCAGGTCAATGTGAAAAACTACCTGCAGCCTCGGCAAATGGGGTACGCCACTCATAATGGTGCAGAAATAATTGCCCACACGGCTCGCACCTTCCTCGAAAACAACGAGAAATGCTGCCTCCTGAACTTAGATTTCAAAAATGCGTTTGACTTGAAAAAACGAGGACAACTTTTGGCAGAGGTTTCCAAGCACGCCCCGGCCCTCTATCCAATGATGCACCAGGCATATAGCAGGCCGACTCCTCTGATGTTCGGTGAAGTTGAAATCAGGTCATCAGTCGGTTGTCAGCAGGGAGACGTAGCGGCTCCTCTTGCGTTTAGCCTGCTGTTGCATTAGTACGTCAAACAGGTGACATCCAAGGTCCCTCTGTTTTACCTCGACGATGGGACCCTTCTTAACAACGATCCTTCGGCATCAAGGATCTCAGAGCGTTCGAGCAATGGAGCGGGATGCAGCTTAACCCATCTAAATGCGAGTTATTCCTACAGGGTTTCGAGGACGAAGAGAGACAGCAGGTGATTGCAGAATTTAACAGCAATCTCCCGGGCATCCTTGTAAAGGACCGGTGTGAACTGGACCTGCTGGGTACGGCGGTCTTCCCCGAAATGATCGGCCCGGTACTGGCCGAGAAGGGAGAACAACTCTCCCGACTTTACCAGAGGCTGGGTCATCTCGGTAGACATCAAGCATACTTTCTGCTTCGGCACGCAATGGGAGTACGAAAGGTCCTGTATGTACTACGGACCTCACCTACCTTCCTTTTGCCGTCAGAAACTTTGGACCTCGACGACCAAGTGAGGAGAGCCTTGGAAAACATCCTTGACCTGACGCTCGATGATAAGGCATGGATGCAGGCAAGCCTATCGGTCCGGCTGGGTGGAATGGGCATTCGCTCGGCCACGGACCTTGCCTTGCCCGTTTTTCTTGCTTCGTCGCATAGCCGCGCCTCTGCAGTGGCCGCTACTACCGGCAGACTCATCAGCCACCAACAAGACGCCATTCGGATCTGGGACGCGCGTCAGTCTGGTCGTCCTTCTGAGGAACAGGTCACTAGGCAGAAGGGGTGGGACCAAATCGCCACTCAGGCTACCCACTTAACTCTTCTGTCGGCCTGTGAGTTAGATATAGATGGCATTAGACTGAAAGCGTCCGACGCTGCCGGAGCGTGGCTTGACGTGTTTCCGTCCGAGCTAGTCGGCAGTAAGCTGGCTGATGACCACTTCCGTGCCTCCAGTGGCCTCAGACTTGGCATTGCCATGTTTGAGACAGAGGCGTGCCCGTGTGGTGGAACGGTGGACGTGGCCTGCACCGACTTAGTTGCACTAAGCTGGCTGGGCTTACGCAGGGGCGCCACGATGCCATTAATGACATCCTCGGGCGCGCTTTCAGACAAGCCGGCTACCGCGTCACACTGGAGCCTGGTGGACTACAGAGCGACGACAAGCGTCGACCAGACGGCCTTACCAGCCGAGACTGAGACCGCAATCGGCCGCTGGCATGGGACGTCACCGTCTCCGACACGTACGCCCTCGGCTATCGTGCACTAGCCAACGCGGGCGTCGGCAACATTATCCACCAACGGGAGATGCACAAACGGCGCTTATACGCGCATCTCCTTAAGGACCACGTTGTAATGGCGTTCGGCCTCGAGTCACCTGGCGTTTGGGGCAACGATGCACTCAAACTGACAAAGGAGCTTGGGAAGAAGCTCTTCGAGGCCACAGCGGAGCCAAGATCGACCGCTTTCCTTCGACAGAGAGTGTCATTAGAATTACAGAGAGGCAACGCCAAGATGATGTTGAGTGGTCACCGACACTTAAGCAATAAGAATAATATAAGCAACAACAATATTGTAGATACTATATAAGTAATATATTGATAATTGTGATACATGTACATATTGATAAAATAAACCCTTGTTCAAAAAAAAAAAAAAATATTATTATTTTTTTGTCTATACTGTCCAGTTTAAACTGAGTGCTCCTAAGTACTAATAACATTACAGATAACTGGAATGACAAGTACAACGATGTATGAAGCACGGACGTTCTGTAAGAAGCGTGTGTTTGAAAGTAATAAACTGAACTGAACTGAAGCGATCGTCGTAAATCCAGTTTCAACATTTCAACACACTTTGTTTTTACTGTCACTATCAGTGCCTACCACGTAGCTCTAGATTGTTGTATTAGGGATGAGGAATGGTGATCTGCTGATGCTGCCATCTGACGTACGCTGAAAGCAACTGACAAGTCTTACGCCTGGTTCGCTCACGAGGTGGACGGCTGTATTATGGTCGATGAGGCCGCAAACCTCGCTAATATTGTATCCTACGTATTGACTGGGACGCAGCCATATAATTACAGTCATCGTTGTTGACGTAGCTCACGAAGCCCTAAGCAAACAAACGAATTTGGCAAGTTCGTTGTATTCGGTGTCCTGTCGACGAGACGGTTTAATGCACTTACAACGGGAAACTAACTTCAGCCGTCCGAGAATTAGGCACCCTGAAAAAGCGCCCACTGACGAGAAAGTCCATCATTATTGGTCATCATCGGCGACATTGGTATTGGGACGTCCCTATACTTCGGCAATATAGTATTTCGGTAATATGATATTTGGGTGCCGATATTCTAACTAATCGCGACTCGGACGTGCATTAACATTGCGTTAACTTCTTGCGCTTAAAATATGTTCTTATCCATCAGTGCCAAGTGTCCAGTGTCCACTTTAGTTTAACATCGTAATAGAGATTGAATAATAGCATTCATTACATTTACTTATATTGAGGCATGTTTGGACACCGCACTTTCCCTAGTCGCAAATAGGTTTTGTTGTTGCCGGCGTATGTCTTAACTCTAGCACAGTTAAAACCGCAACTACATATAGTAGACATGCAACTTTGGCAATGGTGTATATGCATCCGTGGTGGAGCCAGTAATCCAAAACAGTGAACTTTTATGCGGTTTGGTTGATAATTGGTTAATAATTTAATCATAATTTTATTTATTCTATAGTGAACTACATACTTACAATGGATGCACGTCCGTTGTAAAAATGTAGTTTTTGTGCTCACCGCGTAGCTTCTGACTAGCAAATCGTCAAACAAGAAACCGACAAAACCAAGCTAACACGGCCTCAGTAACAGAAAAGAGTAGGCCTACGACTGGGGACAGACCTGGTTAGCCCCCATCGGTGTCAATGTGGCCACCCCGTCGACAAACTGGGACATCACGGCCTATCGTGTATCATCAGCGCAGGCCGACGCCCTCGACATGCCGCTATCAATGAGACCTTCAGCAGAGCCCTCAGATCATGCGGTCGTCCGTGCATCCTCGAACCCCCGGGCCTCTGCGTGGAGGACGGCAGGCGTCCAGACGGGATGACACTTACACCATTCGAGCAAGGCAAAATGCTGGTTTGGGATGCAACCGTTACCGACTCCTTAGCACCTTCTATGGTCGGTGGGGGCGCATCCGAAGCCGGTTATGCAGCCCGCCTTGCGGAGACCAGCAAGCTAAGAAAATACTCATCAATTGGGTATCCCCACGAATTCTGGCCACTTGCGTTTGAGACCATGGGTGGTCCTCGTGTTCGGACCAGACAGCTGATCCGCAAAGTCGGCACTTTGTTAGATCAGTCAACCGGTGATAACAGATCGTCGTCCTTTTTTAAACAACGTCTGGATCTCGACATACAACGTGGAAACGCGGCCTCCGTTCGGGGCACACTTCTGAAGTGGTCTCGGCCTAGCCTAGACGAGGCGGACACGTGATAGTCACAATACATACCCGCTAGGCACACTGGCTTAGCTAATCTCTTGTAATATGTGTCCCACAAACATAATGTAATAAACGGAAAAGATACAGACAAAAAGATAATTCATGCATGCTACAATGTTGCCAAGACGGACGACAACAGAGAAACGGTGTCAGCACCAGTAATATGAAGGAGGACATTAACAGCAACAACAGTACAAACGCTCCTAAAGATAAGCACAGCAGCAACAGTAACGATGACGACAACGACAACGTCGCAAAAAGAAGCTGAAAAATTACAACAGCAACAGTGACATCGAGAAAAGAAAGTAAAGCACGTATATCATTGTAACTTTGAGGCAAGCTGTCAGCTCGACCATTGCCTACGGCCTGTAATATTGTTAATTCGACTACATATATCTTAAGTAAACTGTCTAATTATGTTTTGCAGTGTTTGTTTGGCGTTCTGACCGAAACAATAATCTCTAGATAATGCTTTAATGTTCATTGTCGGCCAGAAACAAAAACACTTATTGCACACCCTTTGGTCTGGGTAGTGTGAGACTCTCAAGCTCACTAAAAATCTGGTGGTTCCCTAACCTACATGACCGGTATATTTGTAGTATGACGTCAGTGTACGTTGGGATCCGTTAGTCTGATCTTTCAGGCTGCAGTCTGCTGGCGACGCTCCATACGTTGCCCCGTCTCCTCCGTCATCTCTATCTTCGCTCTCAGAACTACCTCATCAGAACTCCAAATCTGAGCCCGCGCTCAAGCTCTATTTCGAGCTGAGCATTCCTGAGAGTGAATCGCTCGTCATACTGCTCTGCACGCCTAGTTGTGATCGGCCCGCCTGCCTCGTGCCATCGAGAGCCTTGCATGCGAAAAGCTTGTGCCCGAACGTCATCGATCTCGCGAGCATCGCACAAGATGTGTATGCCCACCTCAGTCTTCCCGATCTTCACCATCTAGGTCTGGAAGCTGCCATGACCGGCAAGAATATGGGTCAGGTAGTACGTAGTTTCCGCGTACTCGTATCGGTACAATTTCACGAGATTTGGAATTATCAGCCTCTCGTTCCGCTCCAGCCCATTCACCCTCCCATCTTTCGCAGAGTCTTCCTTCTCGCATTGTATTCGCTAAGTGCCTGATCCCGGTATAAGGGATGTTCTCCTTTATCCGTTTTAGCCAAGGAATCATGCGGGCAATTACCAGCACAGTGTCTGCGGACACCGTCCTCTACGCTCTGGTGAGCCTCATTACCAGTACCCTCTCCCGATGATGCTAGCAGACATCTAATTTGTACAAGTATGTTAGTTTAAGTATGTGCATTCTAGTATGTATGACTTTTATTATCTCCATTTTGTTTGAATAGTATATGTTGCAATATTAATAATATATGTTTTGGAAAAAGGGTTTAATATTAACATGTACATCGATCACAACTACTAATATATTACGTAAATAACTAAATCTACAATAATGCTTATATTATTAATATTTTTATTGCTTGAATGTCGGTGACCACTCAACATTATATTGGCTCCGCTGTGGCGTCAAAGAGCTTCCTGCCAAGCTCGTTTGTCAGTTTGAGTGCATCCTTGTCCTAAACGCCAGATGACTCGAGACCGAGCACCATTACAACGTGGTCCTCAAGAAGATGCGTGTATTGGCGCCGTTTGTGCATCTCCCGTTGGTGAATAATGCGAACGACGCCACAATAAAAACAAATACTCACCATCACCTGGCTGACCTATACCCCATGGTTGTTAACCAGAAGTGGCATTTTCCAGGAAAGCAGTAGCAGCAACCCCAGCGGCGGCCGCGACGTCGACAACAGCAACAATCACCCCGGCCACCCCACTAGGAGATTTCCTCGTTGAGGTAGGTCGTCGTGGTCGTCGTGCGAGTCTGATTTGCTAGCTTTGTTTGCTGGCTGGTTAGCTTAACTGTCGTGAATAGTGTGAACAAGACGGATTCTGATCGAAGACAACGGTTTCAACGGTTGGCGGTCCAAAAAGCACTACGTTGTTGTTGCTGCTGCTGCTGCTGCCGCTGCTATTTTCATGCCGGCCGATCGGGTCGATCCATTAAATGCATGCAGCCGACGAATTGTCATGTCTGTCCGCGTGTTTGCATGTACATCTGGCCACCAACACCTTGTCTATGTATGCTTCTATCTGCTTGTTTGGTTGTTCTCGTATGGTCGGTCTCTACTAGACTACGGGCTACCTATGCCGAAGTAACGGCCGGAGAGCAGCCGATATGCCGAAGTAAGAGAGCCGAAGAGAGCAGCAGAACGAGATAAGAGAGGCCGGTAACGTATGTTGCTTGTAATCATTGTTTCTAGTCAAGATCAAGTAAGTAGTGATTTTGTTTTTAAGCCTCCTCCCCCCCCCCCCGTCCATGACGCGGAGACGCAGCCAGCTGTCACGGTCCGTGGACCGAAACACCGATACGTACACTGTGCTTACTGACTGAGTTCACTGCTGGAGGTGACGTGACATGGCGTGCACCGCCATGCCATGAACTGCCGTTTCTGCTGCTGTTCTCGAACTGGCTGAAATGCAATTGTCGGCAACGTAAAAATCGAGCCCGCCCCGGAGTACAGCAATGACGACAGTGAATTCAACGAGGATCGAATACAACGAGCGTGGGGCGCGGGGGTGAGGGCGTCGCGAAAACACCTCACTTCAACGTGTGACGAACACTTAGACCATGCTTTGTGGTACGTTTACGTTTAACAGAGACTCATTGTACCAGACGATGAGAACAATAACAACAACAACGTTCACGACGATAGTTGTTTCGTTCATTGTTTCATGTTAAATCGATGCCAATCACGTTCTAGCGATGAACGTACAACATACAGACTGCGGCTGTTGTTTATGATATTGCTGTGTTTGTTGCTGTTACTATTGTTGTTATTGTGCTGTTGACATCATTACAATCACTGTCTGATACGCTCCGACTGCAATAACTATCGTAACTAGTAACTATTAGCAATTAGCGTAGTGCATTAAGTTAAACAAACAAAAGAACGTTATAACGCGATGGTAATTATTAACTTTGTGTATATGTGTGTATATGTGTATATTAACTTTGTGTATATGTGTATATCGCTGCCGTGTTTGCTGTGTGTGAACTATTGTTGTTAGTGTTGTCGTCGTCGACAGCAAAACACATCACGCTGTTCCTCTTACTCAAGATACTGTCACAGGCACTGTTTTCCGTAGCGTTGACGTTACTGCTGCCTGTCAAATGGAGTGTTTCGGTTGCCGTATTTGCTGCTCATCAAAAGCGTCATAAGGGCTTCTTACAGTTGTACGTTACACAAATGAAATTTTAGAGTATTCGAAATGTCGGCCTTGGTTTATGCAGTCACTGAACGCATTCTGCACGGCGGCTGGGGAACATGGGTTTAGAGACTACGACACATTCTGACTGAAAATGAAGAGACACAGTTTATTAATATTAATATTAACAATATTAATAATAATAATAATTATTATTAGTATATTATATTAGTATTGTGATACATGTACATAATGATAACAATAAAACCCTGTTTCAAAATTGTTATTATTATTATTATTTCCTTCTAGACTGTACTGTGGCACGCTGGTAATAAATAAACGTATTCGTGTCCTGCCAGCAAAGAAGATCCAGTCCTTTGAGGTGTCCGGCCACCAGCTGGGTAACAGCGAGCCGCCTAGGCTTAATATTATGGCAGCAATGAGTGAATGATCTTTACGGAAAACGAACCATCACTTAGATTGTGTCGCCCTGTTTGGCATGGAAGTCAGCTTACGGGCTAAGCAACTTCTAGAGAGCAGGATTTTGATGCGGGTCTTGACCATCTAGGTGTGGTAACAAAATGCCTAGTACTTCAGAGCCTGGGGGTCCGTATTGCGTTTTGAGTTCAACCTTGCCATTGTGTTTGCCGAAGGTCATTCGTCACCCTTCGCAAACGGCACGACGCGCCATTAGAACTACTGCAAGACTCTATGAACGTCGAACCTTAACTCGGATGACAAACCCAATAAATCCCTAAAACAAACGATTAGTCAGCACATTTTAGTCAGCAGGACAGGGCCAGTTCTTTTCGTTGCCGCTTGAAGTGCTTGTCGGTGCGCTCACTCGAATGGTAAACAATGGTAAAGAAAAGCTCTAATTGGGACTTTTCCTAGGCATGCTGCGTGCTCAATCACCGGTGAGCTGTGCTCAATATCGTATTTACATCGTCCACCTCCCACGTCGCGAGACTAACTTACATTTGAGACTCTTAGCCATTGCTACGCAACAAAACCTGCAAATGATCTGAAATCGGGATCGAGTAGGTTCGTGAGTCTCATTCAAGTCATCGCCAGCTGCCAGAGATCCATGTGCGCTATGCATTCGTCGAAACCTACGAAACAAAAACAAGACCACCTAAGTGGTGTTAAAGTGGCTCTGAGCCGTCTTGGGCAGGGGCTTTTAGTAGATAGGTGGGTAGCAAAATGGTTCTACACTAGTCTGCACTATGTCTGGGATGTTCGTAAATGTTGTTTCCGCTTACGTTTCCTACACCGAACGAATACTGTAATAGGATCTATTAGGAATACTGTAATCGTAGGAATAGTGTAATCTTGTGAGCACACACTGTAATAGGGAAAATCACGTAAGCACAATCATGAGCTAACATGAAAAGACGGCAATACGTATAATAGAAGAGCGGCGTGCTGTAGAACAGAAGTAGCTTTAGACTAAGTTGTTTCGGGTCGAGAGTGTGCGGTAGAGTGGTGGAGTTTAACGGTTTCGAAGATTGACGCAGCTTTATAACCCCCATATCCTATAGACTAGGTGCGCACGCGTCTACGGGCAGGAATCGTCAAAAACCGTCTAAAACACAGCGTTGAAGTAGTTCAGCCAGATGAATTGGTGTCGAGAAAAAAACGTTGCTGAAGGCAGGCTGGTACAATCGATTCCGACGGCACAAAATGAGCAGCATTCCTGTTTATATTGACAGACCGTCGCTAGTAGCCCTGCATTTGAATGGTTCGTCAAAATAATGAGCACGCCGAACACAGTTCGATTCGGAGCTTCGCCTGGATGTACAACAATTGGAAGCTGAATGAATTCAAGCAAAACGAACGTGGAACAAGCGCGGCGCAAACGCAGAATTGACAAAATCACACACACACACGTTATGTGTACATATTACTACATCGTTGTGATTTGCGACAGAATAACGTAACATTCTAAGGCGGTCAAACGTAAAACGTAATAATTGTGTCGCGTTTTGGCAAAGCAGTGTTAGGTAGTTGGAGGAGGGACGGGCACAGAGTGGGGGGGGGGGGGAGGGCAGGCGGGGGAAAGAAGGCAATGATGTTACAATAAACAAAATAGTGACTGTGTTTTGTCAGTTGTGCTCTGTGTTTTTATTGTGCTAGTCAGTGCTGGGGCAAGCAAATGTCTGCATATATATATATATATATATATATATATATATACCTCGTTCCTGTGTGATGACCGTGTGGTCATCACTAAGATTTGCTCTGACTGCTGGTGGTACCATTATTACGATTTCTCTTAAAGCTGCTGCCGCAACGGTTCTATTAGCCGAAACAGGCGACGCAAGGTTTGCTGTCACAGCAACAGCAACAACAACAACAACAACAGCAACAACAGCAACAACAACAACAACAACAACAACCACAACAACAACAACAACAACAACAACAACAACAACAACAACAACAACAACAGCAACAACAACAACAGCAACAATTGTAACAGTAATAGTAGACAAAAGGCAGGCACAAAATGCCAGACCTCAAATCAGTCAGTGGATCGGTTGTATGTCTGTGCCTTTGAGTGGGGTGTATGCGCGTGTAGACGCGTGCCCAACGGATCCTGGTCGTCGAAGTTCTCATTTTCGCTCACAACTATGTGACTCAAATAAGTGACGGATTCGTAACAACGCACGGTGTTGTGGAATTTTCGGTCGTTCCGCCGCCACCCAGATCCAGTGCCTTTGCCGGCCGGTCACTGATGATCGCTGGTTTGCGATAACCAGCGATCCTCTTTAGCGGCTTAGCTTAGCCCGCTACGAAGTCGCCTGCCTGTACGCCGACGACGAGCAAAAGAGCCCTTCTTTTTTAAACAACTTAGTAGTAACCTTGTTGCAATTTGCAAATTAACTCTCACCTCGATTGGGTTTCAAACTATATAATGGTAAAAGCTTGTACCACCTAGCTGCTGCTCGTCGATGTAAAAAAAAACAACAAGAACAACAACAACAATATCAGCAACATAACGCTGGTGGCGCGGTCTAGAGGGGTGTGGGACTACGGGGGAAGCTATTGCGCTACTCATTTTCTTAGAGCTATGCTCACTGAGAACTGATGATTCATCATACCGCCGAGAGTCAGCGACTATGCTGCTGCTGCTGCCACGAGGACTGTTGGGTTCATGCTGCCGCTTTAAGCGACCCTGGAATACAAAAAATCCTTTCGAAGTCGACACTCAGCCTAGATTCACCGTCCAGGGGACTATTTTTCGCATTGCTTCATAGACGGACCCCTATAAATACAAATGTGCAACGGTGGGGCTCAAACCCGCGCACCTATCTAGTGTCTCCTCCGGTCGCGAGGCGCAGACGCATGCACCCACCACGCCACCGGGTTCGACGACCCCCTGGAATACAAGGGTGATTTTATTTATTTATTTACATACCCTTTAGCAGGGGGGCTTTATTCGTGATATTTGTATTTTAGGTGTGCACGTCAAGCGAATAATAATACATCCATCCATCCGACATATAATATCCACTGTTGTTGTTTTTATATAAAGAAGAGACCTGTGGTAAAAAAAAGAAGAACATCATAGTCTTGTGTGTATTGCTTAGGAGTATACTGCTCGTGGCAGCGCAGCATTACTAACCGCCAAATAAATGATCATAGTTTGGAATTTGTATGCGCCCATTTTGTCGTCCGCCAAGCAAACAAGCCGCTCGTGAACTCGAAACGGATCACGGCCTTCGGAGTAATGAATTGCTAGCTCATCAGGTATCGAAACACACATGGAAAACAATGTTTATGCCAGCAGGTCGCATTTTGCGGATTGACGTAGAGCGGACACAGCGTTACACTGCTCGAAAAGTGAGTCTTTACTAACAAGAGCGGCGTCAGCCGTCACGTTTTGCGGGCAGCTCAACCGCAGCACTTCAGGTGGCAATTCAGCAAGTGGTTTTCAAGGCAGGAAGGCACTGCCCCTATGCATTTTCTCTATTTGACCAGATGGGCTTCTAGACAGGAGGGCGGTACGTGAATTCGAGAATAAGAACAAAAACAATAGCCAAAACGACAACAACGACAACAACAAAAACGACAACAACAACCACGACAACGATAACAACAACAACAACAACAACAATGACAACGACGACGACGACGACGACAACAACAACAACACCAACACCAACACCAACAACAACAACTACAACAGGCCGAAACAGATGACGATCTGCCTGCATGCCTTGCCTCATTTGTATTTATCTGATCTATCTATCGATCAATCCACCTATCTATGTACCCATGTAGATATCTGTTATTGTGTTGGCGGACCCTGGCCCTGATCGGCGGTCGTGTTGGTGGACGTAGTAATGATCCGCTGATGAGTGGTCAGTCACCCGTCACCACAGCCGGGAGCGGTACTAATAGCGGCCGCAGCAGCATCCACTTCAACATTCCACCGGGGGTTCACCGCTAAGCCGGCTACCCCCGCCTCCCCCCAAAGTACTTCTTCCGCTGACGTCGCTGGTGATGATCGTCTATTCACCACCGCTGTTTGATCTCATAGGGGGGGGGGGCACCGTCCCTCCAAGTGGTACAAGTTTGCCCAACGCTGCCTTTGACCACGATGCCTTTTGATGCCCTATTCAGTGAATACATGATGCTGTGAATAATTTTCCACTTATACACAGATCTAATAGGAGCCATTAGTCAAAAGTGCAGCACGCGACTCGTTTCTTGTCTTGGGTCGGGTCGCATCGGTGAGCTAGACCCGGGCGACAACGGGCTACGCCATGTATACCCTAACTGAATTCACGACGCTATATATATATATATATATATATATATATATATGTAGAGTTTCTTGTTTCAATTGTGCAATATGTCTGGCACATCAAAATACACACGCATACATCGAAGAATAATGCCTTACCGGTCCGAGCCTCATCAAAGGACTACCAAAATGTTCATCTTTAGCTCGACAAAGACTTTGCTAGCGGATATCGTATAGATTCAAGGATACCGGTAAAAGCCACCAATGTATTTGGCTGGCGGTCTGCTTAATTCTTTATTAGAAGGCAAAACGGTAATCGCGTTAATTTTTGTGCAATATCATTAGTAGGCGTGTTTATTTGTATGCTATATTATTACTTATCGTGCCAAATGTGTATTCACTGTAATAACAAAGATTCGTTACCACAATAGTGCACAACGCTTGTTAATTGTACTTAAAGTCGTATGACCATAGCTACGTGGGCGGCCGGAACCATCATTCAGATGCAGTGGATGTCGCAAGCGATGCAAACGAGAGAAAAAGACTCCCTGTTACTGATCTATTGGAACTACCGTGGAGCTTAATGTGAGAGCTCCCCGTTTCACTGGAGTCAATCCACGCGCGCGAGTTCGCTCAGAGGTAGAAAATATTGTCTGCTACAGCAGAAGAGAGGGATTGCTGTTTGGCAGATATCGCATTAGTCACGTCGAATCTATTGGTAATTCAAATAAATCGGACAACAACGAGCACGACGACGATGCGTCTAACTTTGCTTTACTCTAAGTATGCCTCATTCATCAGTTATCAGATCTTCGGTGGCGCTTCATATAAAAAACCTCGTATTTTTATCACGCAGTGCGAATTTGCATCGCGTATTGGGCATCGAGATCAACTGGTCGAAGTCGCTCAGGTTGTCGTGGCGTACTGAACGGCCAAGAAAAAAGTGGCGGTCCTAGTGCTAGCAGGAGTGATCCTTTGAGATTTCAAAGCACCGCTTATAAATTTGTTCTTAACTTATTTTCAATGCATCCTGTTTGGATATAAAATATGAACATAATATGTAAGACAAACATGGTAAAATTTGGTATGGGTATTCTCGCTGCAGCTAAGAGAGAGAGTGACACGGATTGAGTGCGTCAGTCGTATAAGTGATGGGGGACATGGGCCGCCACATGACGGCATTTGCGGTCCTCTCTGGGTTCATCAAACACAGCAGACCGGCATACTAGATAAGGAAATCCGTGAACACTGTAGCGAGCGGTGAGATGACGACATGGCCGGAGAAACCGTTTTCCCGGCCTGATAAGTCATAGCTGGTGATAAATAAAACTCTCCGGAAACTAGCGACATTTTTGAGAATACTCGTGCCGAAACCCTTTTTTGAGGGCCGCTGTTTGCGATAAATTAACGCGGTCTACGAGTTCAATCAATGAACGATATTGAGTCCGCGAGCATGTATACTAATCTGTTGCGCGAGTTCTACAGAAAGCCAAGTACCCGCTTACAGAAAGCTGGCTTCACCCTATGCAACTGCCATAAATGCGAAGTTTTAAGATGTTTCCACGTCACTTGGACACCGTAGGCCCCTACGGAGGACGCTTTGAGCGTGAATAATGCCGTAGCCGTCCGAACGGACAACTGTGTTGGTGGTGGAGCGCTTTTCTATAAAGCTCAGTTATATGTTGTGAAAAGAGACGAGAAAATCACCCCGAGATAGCCAAAGGTTTCTACGAACTGCACTTGCTCGCCGTAGAATCGCAGTTTATATGCGCGGAGTCTTTGCCACGCCGGAACTTTATAGCCTTTGTTTTGCTTTGCGGTAATCTGACAATGATATCGCTGCCCTCTTGTTCCATGTACCCATATTCTGGGCTAACCACAGCCTATTTAACTGTTAAGCGCAGATCCTTAACACGTGATGCTAGCTCTTCTCTCGTGCATGACACGCCTTACATATATTCATATATTAAGAAAATCATATTTATTATATCTATTAAAATCGACAAATGTATACGGTTATAACAAAAACAAGTGTAATTTTGTTTAAGATATATATATATATATATATATATTTTTTTTTTTTTTTTTAACCACGCTAGACGCTCGTAACAGGCAATAATACCTTATTATTGTGTTCTGGCTTTTAAAAACAATGCTTTTTACAACAACAACATTTCGAAAATCGAAGCGGAAGGTTATCAGGACTCAACCCAAAAACATTGCTGCCGCATGTGTGTCTTATAGTCGTTGATGTGACGTACTTATTACTTAACTCGCTTACTGCACTGTGGCCCTGTGCACTGTGAAATCCTATATATATATATATATATATATATATATATATATATATATATATATATATATATATATATATATATATATATACATATATATATATATATATATATATATATATATATATATATGACGGACCTCTCGCCGGGAGGTCTGCGTTCATGTGGCTAACTCGCTCTCGTTGTGCCTATTAAGCCAAGGCAGCAGGCGTCCCAGTCGGTACCACCGGGTTGCTAAAGCCCGGGGCGTTGACCGACCGGCCCGGGTTTCGTGTGCAGCACACTTCCCCCGTACATTTAAAGTAGCCTTAACAGCCCTCGAATGGGCCATGACAAAATGACAATATGAATTCGTTGCCACTTAATCGATATCGTATGCCTTGCCTCCCGTGCCAACAAAAGTGACCTCGGGAAAGTTACTATTGGGAGTTTATACAGTCTGACCAACTTTCTATTGGCGCGTGAAGGTCCCCGCAGCACGCGTAACTCGCGCGCCAGCGGACCAACACCGGAAAGAAAGTCATAGTTACTCCCGATAGATATAGATGCGTAGATATATAAGTACCAATAAATGCCAGTCATCACGGAATAATTTGCACTGCTGAACAATCAATGTTCCCACCGTCGCTGCGTCGCCTTGTTAAGGCCGCTACGGAACGATTTATCTTTATTTATTTTATTCACGTTATGTCACATTGCCGTCTGTCTCTGTCGGCGCAGTCATACGAGTCGGGCGCATCCTTTGTTGTGGCTGTCAACTATGTGTCGTGGTTCTGACGCAATCTCGCGAAGCGATGTCGCTGGCCGACACTATCGCCTATCACATTGGGTGCGACAACCCAAAACGACGTCATCCGTGTCAACTTCTCAAAGGTGGTGGAGAAGACCGCCGAGACGCCGGACAGTACATGTAAGTATGTAACCCTTAGGAAGCGTCTTTATGGTAAAGCCAGCAATTGGGACGTCCAAGCCTGGCTGCTCTTAAATTGGTTCTAATAGTCTCCACTACGGATAAGGTCAATTCTAAAATTGGCCATAACCGATGGTTTCGTTGTTATGTAGAAGACTGAGGCAATCAATCTACGTTTGCTTTCTCTTTTAATTATTGTGGTAAAGCTCATAGTCATTTGAGGTTAAATCTGTCATTGCAATGCATATGCACAGTCTGTTAGCCTAATAGAAAATGATATCTTTCGGTTGTGTTTTTTTCTGTAGTGCGATTTTCACATAGATTCTAATATTGCTGTTCCTCGTTTTTTAGAGAGAAATGGTAACGAATGGCACCGGGCAAAAATATTTTTCATAGACTACAAACAAATTTCTGAAATCGTGTTATTATAACATTACATTTTTCTTTTGAATCGAAAATCTTCCGATGTTCGACGCGGTCGTTTTATGTTAAAAACTCTTCGAGGATTGCCACAGAACTCGCCCAAGAACTTGAAGTACACTGCACAGATGTTCTCGGAACGCCCAATTTTAGTTCAACCTCTACGCTCTGCAAATAAGTCTAATACACTAAGTGAGACCACCAAATTGTATGGTTCTCCCGCGCACACTTTACCATGAACCCGCAATATAGCACACAATTATTTTACTTAGTTAGTTACCTTCGGTACAACACGTGTATTGTAGCCAATCTAATCTGGGCATACAACTAAAGAAAATGACTTTGTGTTGTTTGTTGAAAATCGGAGATGTTGTTTCTTTTGAATTTCCGGAAACTAACCAAACGAATAATACCGTTTTGCTTCTGTTCAAAAACACCAACACGCTAGCGACACAATTGAACACAAATGAACGCGCTTTTAGCCTATTATCAGCAAAGGAGAAATCGTTTCAAATCATCTCACTATCATTTAGATTTACTGCTTAAAACACAACTTCCTGTAAGCAGTGCGATCAGTAGGGTTCCCAGAGCCTCCGGCCAGGCGCAAACGCATTTGACATTCCAGAACTTAAAGAAGTGCGCCAGTCTACAGCAAGATGTAGCCTGGTGGCATGCGTGCATGTCAAGCAAATTCTCCTTTTCGACGGCATGCAAAAAAGAACCCATCATCGCTAGTTAACATCATCGTTGTTGCGGTCCTCAGATCAAGCTCAATTTGGCAGAACTTAATTTAAACGGAACCGTTTTGCGGGTTCATTCACGCACCTTTTGTGCTTTTCTTGGACTTGCTTCACGCGTCTTCGCCAGTCATCACTAAACAGCAGGGCAGATAAGACACCTAATACTACAACGAGTCACTGGGCTCAGTGATGCGGCGGGCGGCTTCCTGCCAACGCCCGCGCTTATCGCGTGCCGTTGTAGCGAAACGGTGTCTTTCCGTGAGACACCGCCCTTAGATTACGGAATCACTCGCCGACACACACACTTTACTTTTCTGAGAGGAACACTGCCATAGAAGCGACAAGTGAGATTCCTCCGAATGACACCTAACACGCCGAAGATGCTAGAAAACGCTGGAAGGTGCGACATGATTATTTAGAAAAGAATTCGTAAACATTGAAGTTATTCTATTATTCTAGCATCTTCGAGTACAATCGGCGTCGCATTTCCTTCAGAGGAGCATTTTCTCATGAACACGAAATGACGGTCTGCTTAGTTTCTCTAGAGGTTCTTAGGCTCTCTGATTGTCGCGCAATTACTTATATTGTGCTCGTATGTCAAACAACAGAGTCACACATTGTAGTAATTTCACTCTCACAGCAAAACCGGCAACGGCATTGATCGCTAGTTTGATGAAATCCTTAAGTCGAACATACCAAGTGATGATAGCCATGCACAACGTACCTTGTGCGCACGTGCCGGTTAGTGCATGCCATTTTATCCCCAAGCTACATGGGAGAGAGAAATTCCTTGAGGGAAGGCGGTCTCCTGCGAGCGCACATCCCCATTGCGTTAGAAATCAATGTACCAAACGATCCAACACAAGCCCATAGAAAACTGCCAGTGTCGAGAAAACTGACATTCAAGCTCTGCTGGAGCGTTCTCGTGAGGTTTTCCCGATTCCCGAGGCCCTGGACGTAGAGCAGTACGCTGGCCTCCTAGTAGAGATTCTCCAATCCTCGGTTCGGCGGTCCAGCACAAGGAAACACCGTCCGTGGTTCAATCGCAATTGTCATACTGCTCGCGCAATCCAGGATGCCCTGCGTCTCTTGGCGGAACTGCATCCTGTGGCCAGATCTTTAGCTGCCGTCTTCCGAACCGTCTGTCGAACCACGTACACCCAGCAGAAAAAGTACCTTGAGCAACAAGAGACCGTACTCCAATCAGACGCAGAGCGAGCGCCATACCAATGGCTTACTCGCGGTGGACAGATATCTT
Source organism: Dermanyssus gallinae (assembly GCA_003439945.1). NCBI lineage: Eukaryota > Metazoa > Arthropoda > Arachnida > Mesostigmata > Dermanyssidae > Dermanyssus > Dermanyssus gallinae. Next base: position 828,445 of record QVRM01002238.1, read on the forward strand.
GCCCTATTGGCTCCGTCGCACTCGTGGGGCACTTCACTAAAATGTTTGCCTCAAGTGACACAATCTCACGCGTAGTACCGTTGTTTGCTGCTGTCTGGGACGAAGAGAAGTCCTGCAAGCTCTGACGGGGCTCTGCTCTAGTAAGGCCTCCGGACCGAACGGAATTCGGAAAGAACATCTTAAAGAATCGCTCCTGTTAGCGCTGTGTTGGACAGCCTTATTCAACGATTGCCTTAACATAGGGTATCTCCCCCCTCAGTGGTGAAATGCTATGCTACTGGTGATCCCGAAAGTCAAAGGCGACCCAACTCACCCGTCGGCCTGGCGGGACACTCTGATAACGAAAAGGTTAACCGACTTCCTGGAGGGCACAGACGTCATCCCTGACGAACAACATGGATTTCGAAGGGGTCGCTCGACGGCAACAGCGTGCGGGATTATCTTAGAGGATGTTAAGGAGACCCCCTCTAGACAAGTTTAATCCTTGTACGCGGTCTTCGTTGATTTCAAAGCTGCTGTTGACACCGCTCCTCGTGATCGCGTGCTCGATATGCTAGCAGTGGTTGGCGTTCCTTATAAAATTCTCAATCTCGTGGGGGCAATCTTACAAGAGAACCGTGTGACCATCGACGATGGTGTCTCGGAATTGCCGGCGTTTTTGCAAACAACCGGGCTCGCGCAGGGGGACAATCTGAGCTCGCTTCTCTTCTCTGTACTTCTGAAAGACCTTCCAAAACAAACACGAGAATCAAGAGACCTCGTCAAGATGCTACTGTACGCTGACGATTTAGCTATTTATGGGAGAAGTCGTTTTCAAGTTCAACAGGCGCTAGCGAGGCTGAACACAGCCGTCGCGGGTCTCGGGCTAACAGTTAACCTTGCTAAAACGCAAGCACTTAAATTCCGAAGAGGAGGCAGAATTGCACGAGACGATACTTTTCACATTGGAAGCTACCCTTTTTCCTATGTGAACAACTTTCCTTATTTGGGGCTAACACTATCGTACAACGGGGCAGGGTTCTCAAGACACGTTATGGAGAAATGTAGGAAGGCTCTGATAGCGGCAACGTCTATCAAAAGCCCACAGCGTCTATCCCTCGCCATGGCCATCCGCCTCCTCAACCTGAAAGTTGCTCCTGTCGCCTCTTACGGAATTGACCTAATATGGGAGCATCTGACTGTGAGAAACCTGGATCAACTAAACCAAGTAAAAGCAGCCTTTCTCAAACGGACCCTAGGACTCCACATGTCAACGCGCAACTGACTTGTTTATTTAATTGGGGATTGTCCGCTCCTCACGAAAGATTTGAGGCGTCGTTGTGACCTCGCCGCACCGCGGCTTTTGACGAATACATTAAAAGATGGGAGGTAAAAATGGTCGAACTCAATCCGGAATTGTTTGACACCGCCGCAATGAGAAACGCCGAGTGAGAGGGACCAGACCGTACTAACAGACATGTGGTAACATTATACGCTGTGCATGCTTTTCACCACACCCTATGTAGACGGTCTGAGTATCATGACGAGTATGACAACTGTGTTTGTAACCGTTGCGG
>QVRM01002238.1:835000-931892 GCA_003439945.1 Dermanyssus gallinae
ATTGTTGTTGTTGTTGGTGGTGGTGGTGGTGGTGGTGTTGTTGTTGTTGTTGTTGTTGTTGTTGTTGTTGTTGTTGTTGTTGTTAGTGTTAGTGTTGTTGTTGCTGCTGTCGTCGTAAAAGTGTTGGTATTGTTTTTACTTTTGTACTCAGTATCGCAGTTATTTTGATAGTAGAAGTAGTACTTGTATTGTTGTTTTATCGCTATTTAAATCGTTGAGGCTGCTGCTGCCATGGACTGTTGTTGTGGCCTTTGGTGGGGTTCCGTCGTTGCTTTTGTTGTCATTGCTGTAGTCGCTGTTTTGTTTGCCTTAGTATCGTGTTGTAGGTAATTTTGCTTTCGTGAGGGGGCTCGGGTAATGTATTTGATGATTTTGTCTCTATACCGTACAGCGTACACGCGACAGTAACATTGATATGCTCACATCCGCTCTTTGGTGCTAGGCAAATGCCCTTAGACAACATTGTGGTTGACAACTTTGACAACTATGGGTCAATGCCATGGTTCTGGCATCCATACTAACATACACACATTATTAATAAAGCGGCGAAAAAACATCGTGTCGAATCAAAGCTAAGGCAACAAAACTGTGCGAAAATATAATAATCGCCAAGAAACTGCAGCACTTGCGTGCAGCAACGACAACAACATCAACCATGATAACAATTACTACATTAGCAGATACAGCGGCAGTAACAACGACAGCAAAAGTGACAACAAGAGCAACAATAACAAAATCGTCGCGGGAACAAGAATGACAGCATAAAAAGCAATAACAACGACCACAAAAGCCAAAACAACAACGACATAAATAGAAAAAGTCACAGGAACAGCTTACCGTAATAGCAATTTAAGCAATAGCTAACAACAATGACTACAGCAGCAGCCAGAGTAGGAAAACTTATAACAACAACAACAACAAAATCAACAACAGCAACAACAACAACAACAATACCGATAGCAGCAGCAACAACAACAACAACAACGAGATTAACAACAACCGCAGCCAGCAGCGACAACAACAAGAACAACAACAACAACACCACCACCACCACCACCACCACCAATAACAATACCGATAGCAGCAGCAGCAACAACAACGAGATTAACAACAACCGCAGCCGGCAACGACAACAGCAAAAACAATAACAACAACGAGAACAACAAGAACTGAAAAGTAATGCTTTTTGACAGGAGCATGCACATGGAGATGCATACGGAAATAGCTGTCGCCGAACGTCGTCTGGTGTCTGCAAGCCAAGCTTGCTGAAACCCTACTAGCTAGCTAGCTACCCGTTCTGACATCATCGATGTCATTCCAGCTGACAGCAGGAGGGAAGCTGGTATTCGCCTCCGTCGCTAGACCAGCGTCGACGACAGACCAACCGTGGGGTGGCGTTGACGCTGCACCCACCCGCTGAGGCAGGTGGACGATGCAATGTTGCTGCTGCTGCGACGGTGCAGATGCCAGCCCACCTGCGGTGGCGATGATGGCGGCGGCGGCGGCAGCAGGCAAATTTGGCGTGTGGGAAAATGGTCAGGACGGATCATAACCGCGCCGTAACGTCTCGTGTCGGCTGTCGTGGTCTCAGCTGGCTGTCCGGGGGCTATTTGCTACCAAAGCGTCGCACAAACGACAGCCAACCCCCACGATTGTGTTCGACGACAAGTTCAAATGCGACCAGCGAAATATCTACTAGATTCGCGTTGTCCGCCACCGCCGCCGACGCCCGTCGACACGACCGGCAACGACTTTCGTCATACATAGCTCACACACTTGATGGACAAGTGCGAGGCCGCACAGCCTTAAATAGCACAGAGACATTTGTATGCAGATATCTATGCATGACTATGTATGTATATACAGGGTGTTGCAGACATTTTGTATAGTAGAATATACAAATTGTAGAGCTCATTAAAGCAAATATTTTTTCCAATGGAACATGGTCTCTGAGAAGTCTTGTTTCGGAGTGAGAGCGAAATTACTACAATTTGTGACACTAGTGTTTTTGCCCGACATAGGAGCACAAAATGTGCTGTTGCGAGACAACCAGTCCTCCTAGACAGAAACTAAACACACTGTCGTGTCCCTGAAGATGCGACGAAGGTCAGAGGATGCGACACGTTCGTTTAAAAGATAAGTCGTCAAAAATGAAATTCTTTATTAGCTTTTACGCCAAATACTTCAGAATCATAACCCTACGACCACCCACGTGTTCAAAGCTAACATATTCAGCAAATGCGCATTTCATGACGATCATTTTGGTACCAAACTTATGGCAATGCGAGCTGTGGTTGCGGAGTAATTACGATTTTTCGGAGGGCATGTCCAGATTAAGTGCATGAAAAATGACGCGCTGCGGCTGTCGCGCAACACGTCGGCGGTAGTGAACGTCGCCACAGTCATTTCTCTGACTCCGACTCTGGGCCCGATTCTGTTTAATATCGAACTCTATGAATTCTGAGACCCAGCAATTTCATCATCTTCCAAATTTTAATTTATAGACTACTTGTACGATTCAGCTATAGAGATAACGTCATGCAACGCTAGTAAAATCGTAACAACAATAATATATATAGGAAACCTTCACAAACAATAATTTATAATACGTATGGACCTAACGATGAGCAAGAGCAGGATATAGTCCAGTCAACCCTGTGCTCTTGTTACATATATATATATATATATATATATATATATATATATTGTTGTTGTTGTTACTATCTCACAGGCGTCACGTGACGTAATTACGATAGCTGGATCATCCGCATATGCTATGTATTTACCATTGGGCTACAAGAAAAATTGCGTTTGATGTTAAGTAGAATTGCCAGACAATGCGATCTTAGTTCTGAGCGAGTACCTCTCTGGGCTTCGACTAAGGTTAAAATTCTTTGAAGCGCGTCATGGGTTGAATGGCCTCAGCGAAAACTAGGTTGGTTCTCCGAGATCGCTTTCTGGTCATCCAGTTCTTTGGTCGGTCGCATATGGATAATGCGTTCCACCGGTTTAGACAGGATGCTAATGGGAAGAAAAACAGAGGAGACATTTTGGGGCGAGCCGATTTTAAGATAATGAACTAAGTTGGCCTCCATCCAGAAGTCGGGGAAAATGTTCGCTCGTATAATAGTGCCCATCATTATTACAAAAATAGAAGAGCGATTCTGAAGGAGTAATTAAACAGCTTCTCCTAGGATACCGTCCACGTCCGTTATCTCCTGTAACCCAATCTTTTTGAATGACTTTTTCTACTTTATTTTTGTGATGGACCGCTAGTGTAGTTCTCTGACATCGAACGCAGGTGTAGTGATCGCAGCTAGTGAGGGATTTGAGGGAGATAGTTCGTCTGTAACTCTTTGAAATAGGTAGGGAGTTCAAATTGTGGCGGACTATTTTATCGCCCTGGCCCAAGGAGATGTGCGGCATTTCGTCACGAACTCCTTGCCAGCTTTTGGGTATTTGGGGTGTTCCAAGGACGCGTGAGAGGTGCTGGGGGCGGCTTGCTGCATTGCAAGCGTCCTGTAGCATACTCGACACCGGCACTTGACATCGTTGTTCAGTGTCACGTAGCAGGACGCAGCAGGGTTCTATCTGCTGCTGCAGACATTGACCCGTTGCAAATCATGTAACGCTACCCAGTCTAGCTTCCACTGCTTCTTGCGGAGATACCCTGTTGCGTTCCCGCTGGCAGTAGTAAGTTGCTCTAAAGTACCTTCCATTAATGGCTGGGCGATGGTTTTGCTCCTTGACGGTTGAAGTCAAGTCGTCTAAAAATCTTCGTAAACATCGTAGAAACAATATGATAGATGTCTACCTACTAGATGGTTAGGCTTTCTCTAACCCAAGGAATGCACGCCTCGGTCAACTCCGGTGGGGTGAAAAATCGATGCGGTTGGTCCAATATCTAACTGAGCCACCGTTTTATGCCTGCACCGCAGCAGCCGTTTACACAACCGTACAAACAGATTTTTTGGGGTGCCAGAATAAAATCTATGGTTTTAACAATGATAAATGAGGTTCGGTGTTGAAAAGTCTAGCGTTGGAGCAGACGTATTTAGGCGAACTTATAAAAACGTCAAATCCATGACTCGTTTTTGTTGTTTTGATCGCCTCCCCATGCTAGTTGTAGGCCGGGCGTTCTTTAGATGTTTCTACTAACAAAGCGCACAACCATTCGCGCAGGCATAGGCTCATCTCGCATCACGCATTCGCTCGCCAAATACGGAAGCAGAAAAGCAAAACGACACCAACACAACCGCCAATGCGCTTGGACATACTCCACCGGTATTATACACCGTTCTTGTTGTCGCCGTTGTTTCCTGCTGTTGCTGTTATCATTGTTGCTGTCGCTGTTGATGTTGGTATTGTTGATATAACTGTTTGATGTTGCTAGTATTAGGACATTAGCGACAACAACGAAAACAACAATAAATATAGCGACAACAACGACACCAACAACAACAACCACGACAACAATAACGACGACGACAATACCGAAAACCACACAACAACAACAGCGGCAAGTGAGCATTAGCAAAACAAACCAAGCATATCTGTGAGCATGAGCACAAACGCTCACAAAGGCCGGTTCATATGAATGATGCCAACAGAGCGACAACAGAAGCAATAGCTGTTATTGTCCTCGCCATACCTTTAGCGGCGACAGCAGCAAAGCTAGACCTAGTTGTTGTTTTTGTGATCGTGGCAATTGCTGCTGTAGATGTTGTTATTGCTGTCGTTGTTGTTTCGCAGCAGTGCTGCACCATCTAGCCAGATAGCCGCCAAACTGTCCGTTTGTCAGTCAGTGAGTCAGTCAGTTACTCGGGGGGTCATCAGAACTTTGACCCCGTCTTCGAATGATCTTCACCGTCATTGCTTCTACTCGTGCTGCAGCTATTGTTATTTTTGTTGTTGCAGCTGTTGCTGTTGCTGTTGTTGTTGTTGTCAGTTTGCTGTTGTTGTTACAATTGCTGTGCTTGCTGTTGTTGTTAATGTCAGTTTGATGTTATTGTTGTTGTTGTTGCTGTGAGTTTGCTGTTGTTGTAGCAATTATTTAACTATAAGTGTGTTGTTGTTGTGTTGTTATTGGTATTAACGACATTAACGGTATCACGCAACTGAAGATAAAGCGGAACCAGAAATTGGCGTGCGTTGCAGCCAGCAACTGTAGCAATGTATGCTTTTATATTTAAATATTTCAAGCACGGCGTTTCGGTTGCTGTTTCTAATGATTTTCACGTGGTTTCTAACCTCCCATCGGACTTGCTACACTTTGTTTTTCTATTCCAAAACCATGTTTTCGAATGGTACTGTACGCGGCGTTTTCATCTGAATTATCTTCATAACCGGTGCACGCCCTGAAATGAAGTACACAAAGCGGCTTCTCATGCGAATTGACAAGCAGAGTACTCGCTCCACGTACTTTGTGAAACTTCACGTGCATTGTTCTTTGAAGAAAACCAACGTTTGTCTGAGTGAGGCGTTCCCATACTCCGTCAAGTCGATATGTCAGCTCTAGAACAATCTTGAGGTAGAGTGCCATTGCTGTCGGGACGGAAAATCGCCGAACGTTGCTTAGTGAGTTGAAGGAGAGAGAGCTCAATGTGGGGCAGGACTGCGGGGTTCCCATATTTTTAATTGCTCTCACTTGACGTCCTTGACGCCCTTACTGACGTCATGTGCAATACCATGGAGGTCGCAGACTGTTTCCGTCCACCAAACGAAAGTTCTATATGGCGAATCTTGATTGCAATAGCAGCGACCGAGCGGCAAAAACAACGTCTCAAAAAAAAATACGGTGCAGTTACTAAACGTATACAAGTCTACTGCATTTTTAACTACGCCATTTAGCGTTCTCACTTGAGGCTTGATGTCGGCCAGCTCTCAACTACGGGTGGGGGCGTTGTCTAGGGGACTAGTGCGCTAGTCATAGTTGTCATCTGCCGGTTTCGACCCCTGTTTTTGATCGAATTTTGCTTGAGAGATGCTTGTTGAGAATAGATGATAAACCATAGCGCTGAGAGTCAGCGGCCGTGCTGCCACAAGGACTGTTGGGGAAACCCTAGATATCTTAACATGTCCGACCTTCGGTGCATTAAAGATATACCTCAGGTTAAGTTTTAAGCCCGTATGGGACAGAGGATGGTCTAGAATTTAAAATAACATCCTTAAAAAATGTTTTATTCTGGCTCTCAACTACGTACTGCCAAGCTTGCTGAGTGAGCTATCCAACCAGGCTGAAGTTACTCGGGCAAGTTCAATTTCTAACGGCTCTGTGCACCCCACGGAGCCCAGTATAGAAAGTCAGTCACGAACAGTTTCTTCTCTACAGGTCGACCCTCTGCGTCCAAGTGTACGTTTCTTGTCCGCAGCCGTTTTATTTTCGTTGTAAGTAAACGCTGCAGTATCTGCTTTAACAATTTCTCAAACAAAAATCGCCTCGTGTTTTTTTTTCTTTAATAAACGTGATCATTATGAAGCTTCTTTTCATACTGTACAAATATTGGGCGACAGAAAGGCTAGAGCAGCGAAGTTGGCACTGAAGGCCGACGCAACCGGTACAGTCGAGAAAGCTTTGCAAGCCTTACAACATACCAGTGTAGTGCCAACGGAAAGGAGTGCAAGACGGAGTCAATAGAGCACTGGAAAATAACGAAATGCATGGATAGACAAACAGACCATTAGGAATAGTAGGCAAACTTGTCTATTGTAACTATATATATATAGTGACCAAAAACATCACCTGCTCCGATAGGCGCTCCTCATGTGGTCTAGCGTTAAAGGCTACAACGATATATCTAGATGTAATAAACTAGCTAATGTACAGTGCTGAGCACGCAATGTACGACAAAACCCAAATGAGTATACGGTGACATATTGTCGTGTATGACTAGGGCCCTATAGTGGACAAAGAGTCTCGATGAGACACTAAGATTTACTATGCCGATCGTATTCAATGGAATCAAGGCGATAAAACAGGCAGCTGACGCTACGGGCGCTGGCTTATTAATTGATAGTCTAGTCGCTTTAGTAGTCGACTTTTATTTAGGGAAATCACCTATGCCGCGCGCATAGGCGTTGCAGGCAAACATGCGCATATAAGCTATGAACAAATGAAACGCAAAAAGCATAAATATATAACAAATATGATATATATATATATATATATATATATATATACTATATATATAATATATATATATACATATATATATATATATATACATATATATACTTGCATATCAACTATGCCCAGCACCAGCAGACCAGCGACCTGTTCCTGTTAACGTTGCTCAGTTGTCGAGTCACGAATACAGGCTGTATGTTGCAGTGGCAGCGGTAACAACGGCAGTTCGCCACTACCGGCGGAAACGCATCAGCAGCAACAGTAACAACAACAACAGCAACATTGTGCCGTAGCAGAGGCAAATTGCGAGGAGAAATGATGGGGTCACGCGAAGATTCAGAAGAGAGCTTCACCGGTTCAAGTCGATGGTAGCAGCTGTTAGCAGCTGCTCGCATCGGGGCATCACATCCGGCAGATGCCGACGAACAGACGAGCAGACAGGGGGCGGATCTCACCCCAACTCCTCGGAACAACGCACGACAAAGGGCTAAAACGCACAATTAGTCAAGCTGTATCGTTTGCTTGTGCCGGGCGACTGCGACACTGTTCACTTGAAAACCGAGATTAGCGGACAAATACAAGCATCAAGAAATCAAAACTACTTATATATATGTATATTATATACATACATGTATATAAGGCTTTCTCGAATTACCTATTCTCAAAAAAATTTGCATATTTTTTAGTGTACTTTTAGGTGTGTTTTTGTTTTCTAGGTGAAAATCTTACTCGTCTATAAGATGCCTCATCTGCACTGCATCGCCGAACGCTTGCGCAGCATGTGGAGAAAATTTGCTCTTTTTTTGACCATGCCGCCCCGTCTGATACACCGATCTGTTAGTACTGGTTAGCGGCAAAATGGACGAACGCTCCCTCTGATTGCTGCAAGGGCATAGAGGCCGCATTGCCGCTAAGACTGCTGCCAGCTGGCTCTATCTATACTTCGGAGCATTCCTATAACTTGTATGTAGAGCGTTCCTTGGGGGTAATTCGTGATAAGTAGTGGACGTCGCGGGGTAGCATCAGTTAGATAGAAAATACTCGAAATAGATGGTTCCACGCAGACGCAATCCATATGAGTGGCGTGCATGCGGCATACAATCAACTACACTACCAGGATTGTGACGCGCGATAGGCGCGACTGGACGTGTGCGGAACCGTCTCATTATATGCACGCATGAATGTATGCACACAGACCCACACAGAAACGGAACCAATCCCTGAAACCACGGACACTGACTTGGCTAAATCAAGACCACTTATCGTCACAAATGACTGACTTTAAAGCCGAGTTTGATTCCGGGTCACGAGAGATCATACTGCCGAAATTGGCGCTACAGGAGTACCGCATATCTAGGCCTCCTGAAAGATATCTTGCACAAAAACTCAATAATCATGGATGATGGAGTCATCAAAACATGACCGAAAGTGAGTCGAGCAGACCACGGAATTTGCCCAAGGATAAAATCTAAGTCCGGTGCAATTTTCTCTCCTTATAAATGACCCCTGCTCGTGCATCAAACAACGGACATCAATTCGTGAACCTGATTCTGTATGCGGACGACCTCGTGATGTATTGCGAGAGCAGATTGCACTTACAGCAAGCGCTTGCAACTCTCAACAGCTATGTTACCGACGTCGGACCTAAAATCAACTCTCAAGTCTAAAACTGTAGCCACGATGTTCCGGAACGGGGGCAGACTCTGTATGTAGATTAGACCCGTTTAAACCTGCAGGTGGGTAATTCTTTTACTTAGTTCGGCCTTACTTTAACCATCAGAAGATCATTTCGTATGGATTTTCATACGTCGACCCGCAACCGTTTCGTATACTTATTGCTCGGCACACTTTCCTTCGTTGAGGAGATCCGCCGAATGTTTGGCCTCACGGAAACTGGGTCCAACTGCGAGTCATTGGCACCCGGAAGACGAAGCTCGAGGAAGTCGACCCGCTTGTTTTACAACCCCAGCCATGACCAACACTAGTGGGAAACTTAGTGATAAGTCAAATAGACATTTAATTACTAGGTTTGCGGTTCATGGGTTCTCTCGTGTTGTTTGCGAGACACAGGGATTTCACGAACCGGACGTAAATTGTATTTATAAACTATGTAAGGTTGTGTGTGATAGAAATCATGGCGGCCAGTGAGTCGAATTCGATTCAGTGTATGTTCTTAGCAAAATGGAGACATTTCTTCTGTAGATATAGTAGGTAAAGTTACACGAATGGTGCGAAACAAATCAAATCAAATCGAGACCATCACTAATTTACTTTAACGATTGTTCGACCCGGTAAACGCCGCAGTGCCCTCAAATGTTCAGTCCTTATGTGACTGACTCCCTTCTGGGGTAAGTAAGTCGGAGGGGACACAACTTCGAATGGGCTTAACATTTACATTAGCTTACCTAAAAACGTTCACTCAAACAATAACTGGCAGGACATGCACCGTTAAGCCTGTCAAGAGAAGCTACTGCGATCGTTACAGAGCGATCGACTCGGCGACCAGCAGCCGCGTAACTTAGGAGCAGCGACCAATTAACAAAAAGTACGACGACGACGACAAAAACGTCAATGTCAACAACAACACTCTTAAATGTAACTCATTTTCCAATAGATTGCTCTGTAATTATTCTCCTTCATCAGTTTCGACTTCTACTTTTTTGCCGGCGTCGTCCTTATAATCGTCATCGACGTTGTTGTTGCTGCTCTTGTTGTGCTGTTATTGTTGTTGTTGTTGTCGTTGTTGCTGTTCTTGTTGTTGCTGTCACAACTGTGAATGTTGTTGTTGTGGCTCCGTCATCACCAGCAACAGTATCGTAATCTATACCGTTGTTGATTTTGTTGCTGCTGATGTTGTTATTGCTATCGGCGTTGTTGTTATTGCTACCAGTGTTGTTGTTGTTGTGCTGTTATGGTTGATGCTGCTGCTTCCCTCCAGTGCATGGTTCCCCTTCGACCTCTTCTTATTCTACCTCTCCTGCTCCCCCTTGCCGCATTCGTCGTCTAGTTGTTTCGTGTTGTTGCCCTATGGCCAACGGCAAGTGGCGAAGACGCCAGTATACTAGTGATAGGATAGCAGACAGTGGTGACCACTCATCGTCGCCGCCGTCGCCGCCACCGTCTCCAGACAATGGTCCAGACAATGATGCATCCATGATTCCCCCATTCGACCGATGGGGTCGCAGCAGCAACAGCGACCTGGGACTGAAGACAACTGTAGCCGACGTCTGCGCCTAGCGCCGCTACTCCCGTCTCGTAGATCTATCTATCCGATCGATCGTAGAGGTCTGTCTGTCTGTCCGGCACCACCTGTAGACACCATCTTCAGCAACAACAGAGCTGCCGTCATCATAATAATGCCGACACTGACACCGCCCCCTGTACCGCCGTAGCCGCTAACACCATCAGCATCATTGCTGCTGTTTTGTGTTGTTGCTGTTGTCGTTGTTGTTGTCAATGTCGTTATAGTTGTTGTTGTTGCCTTTACCATTATTATTCTTGTTGTCTTTACCGTTGTTATTTTTGTTGTTGTTTTCTTTACTGTTGTTATTATTGTTGGTATTATTCTTACAGTTGTTGTTGTCGTCCTTTTGTTCCTGTTCTCTTGTTGTAAATGTTGTCGTTCTCTTGTTGTACATTTTGTTGTTACCCTGTTGTAATTGTAATCCTCGGCGTTATCCTGTTGTAATATTTGTTGTTGTTTTTGATAAAATTATATATATATATATATATATATATATATTTAACTGTTGTTGTTTTTGTGGCACTTGTAATTGCTGTAATTCCTGTTGTTGTCCTGTTATAATTGTTGTTCTTGTTGCTGTTGATATCTTTGATGTTGATTTTGTGGCGGTTGTCGCCGTTGTCGCTGCTGCGGCTAGTGTTGTTGTTGTTGTTATTTGTTTCCAAAATAAACGCGCCCCTCGACCTTCGAACCCTGACATGATGCCGGCTGTTGTTTTTGCCAGCTAGGTCAGCTGCTGCTGCCGCTACTTGAATCGCCGTGACTAGTGTTACCCCCCACGACTACTTTGATATTACTACTTGCTGTCACTACAATGTTACTACTGCTTTGACTGCTACAACAACGGTGTCTGCTACTCTTGGCTGCCTCTTCCGAACGCGATATCCGATCACACGGGGCGACGGGTGGGAGGTCGATTGGGGTCCGAGCCCCCGGCTCACCGTTGCACCGGCAACGACAAACAGTGCGGTGTTCTAGCGCGTACAAGCCAACCAATTATATTTGTTCGATGAGCCTGTTTGCGCATACAAATATACATAGATTACATACAAATATACATACATTACATAAAACCATACATACAGACATACATACATTGCGTACAAATATATATGCATTACATACAATCATACATACATAACATACAATATTGTGTACGAACATATATACATTACATACAATCATACCTACATTACATACCATCATACGTACATTATATACAATCATACGTACATTACATACAAACATATATACATTACTTACAAGCATACATACATTACATACAAACATACATTCATATATTAAATACAAACATACATTACATACAATCATATATGGGAAAATACATTACGCACAAACATATTCACATTAGAGGTATACCTGCACTACGTATATTGCATGAAAACATGCACAAGGTCATACAAATATACGAGACGTTGACAGAAATAGCAGCAGTGACATTCTTGTCATTGAAAAAATGTCTGTATTGAAAAATGCTGTCAGTAGGCTTTATTAAAATCTAGGCGACGCTTCTTTGAAACATGTCAATTCAATCAGAGCTCCCGTCGAAAGTCATAAGATAACACTAAATGGAGAACTGGTTGACACCAAAGTGTCATGTCATTGGCAGACAAAGTGGCATACCTTATCCAGTGCGCAAATGATTCTTTGACATATGTTGTCTGAATGTCAGATGTCGTAACTACAGGCAATGAGAGGAAAGAACACGAAATGGTAGTTACTCAAAAAAATGCCAGCAGAGACGGTAGTCTTCTGTCACAATTTGGCCGAATGATACATATTGCTTGGTCGAGCCGTTTGATATATATATATATATATATATATATAAATATATATATATATATATATAGTTGTTAAGATTACACGTAATTATAATGCCGCAAAAATCTGCTTTCAGTTGTATATATTTACCGTGTATTGGCGGATAGTGAACTCATCCTTTAGCAAATCTAGTGGATCCTTCCCAAATGTTCTACGCCCCTGTTTTTTGCGTTTGTATCTTCCCTCAGATTGCTTTTTTTGCTGCTGGATTGTTATATATATATATATATATATAATATATATATATATATATATATATATATATATAAGTATGTATAAGTGACCCGTCATCATTAGTATGTATGAATATAAACATCCGTTTTCACATATGTCGCTACGTTAAAGCTATTCATTGGTCGGACTACGCAGGGTTCGAGGGCCCGGCTCGGACGCGCATTGCTTTTGAGACGACTGCCACATTGTGTTGCTGAAGGTCAATTGAAAGTCGCTGTTTTCTTGAATATATATATATATATATATATATAACTTAATGTATCTAACAGATATATTGACGTTGTCACGGGGTGCACAACAGCAACAATTTTGTAGATGAATTTCCATGGCTATAAACATCAATATGGTGAAATAGGAGACCTTGGAGAGCTCACCAGAGCCCACTAAAATTAAGCTGCCGTTTTTTGAAGACACTACGGTGTTACGTATTGTAGGGCATGCTGAAGGCTCGGCAAATAAACAAGGGACCGCGAGCCCCGCAGTAGAGCACAATGGTACGTCAAGCACGGCTGTAACCGTCAAGGAGTCGAACTTACCTGGCGGTAGAAGTGACGTTACGAAGGATCGACCAGCAGGTAGCGCTTCGTTTCTTAGAACCAAGCGGAACAAAACCAAAGATTATTCGTCTGACAAATACGGATTTGGGATCGTCGTTGGCCACAAGGCAAGACTAATTCGGCGAGAAGAGAGGCAGCTAGAGAAGCACAGTGGTCATATCTGTCGAAGAAATGCCACGCAATTCCAAGCCTGGGCTGGGAGAAATATAGGTTTAGTGGGTTTGCGACATGGCCCCTTCCGACAGGGGTCCTGCTTTTGCAAACATTTGAGGCGATCCGAGCGGTCTTTCAGGAAGCCTCGGTGCTGATTGTGTTTCGTGAGATAACTATGTCAGACTTGAGCCCAGAGTCGAACCCGGTCGCGTGGTGCGTCGTGATCGGAGGAGACACATAGGTGCGCGAATTCGAGCCCCACCGTTGCATATTTGTATTTATGGGGGTCCGTCTAAGAAGCAGTGCAAAAAGCAGTCCCGTGGACGTCAAATCTCGGCTAGGGTCAGCCCGAAAAGTTTAGACATGAGCCCAGCAAGGCGACCAGTCTGGCCATCCTTATCTGCGTAGTGGTCCGCCTACCCTGGTCGCATCGCTAAGATAACCTCTGAATGTATAGTACTTAAACGGTGGGGACGTCGGCGGTTCTCTGGGGGGCGTCTAGAAATATATCCCTAGGGTTCGCGAATATGAGGCAATTGAAACTGAACGCGGTGCCAAGTATTGTCCACTCGCCATGGGCAGAAACGCTGTTGCAACACTTCGGGTTTGCTAAGCGTGCATGCAATCGATTAAAGCCAGTTGGTTCGCACAGCAATATAGCCAGTTGTTCCTTTTCAACCTTAAGGTTAATTCACACATAGTATTAATATATAGGATTCCATATATATATTGATATTCTGGTGACCGCTGGCGTCGATAAAAGACCAGGTACTCAATTCAGGTACAAACAAGTTTACAGAAAAAGGAAGATTATTCAATTTTTTTTGTTACGCTCTAACAACCACCTTTTAGACGTTCGTATAGATCGGGATCTTCAAGCTCTTCAAGCCACAGCCTACCAAAAATGACATGCCCCATCTTTCCCAGTTTGAAAGAGTGGCAGGTCTCAGCCCTGCCGAAGTGCAATGGCAATGCCTCTTCCTGGGGTCTCCGCCTTCTTGATCACGGAGGTCCCGGCACCAGGTAAAATGCCTGTACCACGATATTGTCTAAATGCATCTATCGTCATCGCGTTCTCATTACGAGATTTTATATAGGCTTTTTCCAGCAGAGGTATGTATAAGGACCACATTTTGGACGTTCGTATAGAGCTAAGTTGCCTGTACCACGATATTGTCTAAATGCATCTATCGTCATCGCGTTCTTATTACGAGATTGTATATATATATTTTTTTCCAGCAGAGGTATGTAGCAGCAGGGCAATGACAACCTCGTCCAACAAATATTGTACAACCAGAAAGGCCGGGAATCGTACTTGCGATTGTTTTGCTCATGTTCATGGTTGACGTGGCAACGCCCCACTTCGAACGATGTGTTAGCCGCCTAAGCCACCGCCGCTACAAGATCAAGTCAGGTCACATATTTCATACCTCAATGGCGAGGAATCGTTGAGGAGTGAGTTGGCCTTCCCACAACTACCTACCTCGCTCTGCCATCACACTGGACGATGGTTTTCACTTAGTCGACACTTAGAAAGCGTCGAACCTACAAACACATCTTTGAATCATTAAATATGTTACAATGACTTCGGTTATACTATATATTAGCCATCCGACGCACAAACAAGGCATTAATACGTTCTCTTCAAGCCACAGCCTTTGGGCGAATGGAAAGCTGACAATCCTCAACTGGCTTGGTGAGGATTCCAAATATGTGACTAGGTAAATCATACTTTTAAGTTGGTGCATTCTCGTCAGGTTGTTCAAACGACGAGTCGAAAGATGGCACAATATCAGGCGCTGTGTCAAGAGAAAATTACAAGCGTTGGCGTTGTAGAAATTAATCTTATGCTCCGTTCACCAGTTGTCGATGTTTGGTGAGATGGGACTCCGAGACGGAAGAGCAGTATAATTGTTTTGGAAGCGACTTATAAATGTCAATGCACATGTCGGGGCGCGCGAGAACGAAACAGCAGAAAACGGAATCCTTAAGTAGCTATATATATATATATATATATATATATATATATATATATATGATACAGCCAGATTTTTTCGGTACTACTCTCGTTTCACTTCGGTGAAAAATGGAGGATCTTCTTCTACATGCTGCGTGTTCGTTTGCTTCTTCTTCTACGGGATTTCCTGAGGCTGTCGTCAGCGCGTTCTTTCTCGTTCCATCTTCAGCTCGTTCTTCCGTCTTATAGCGTTCTCCACCAGGCTCAACCCCCTGTTCCCACTTTCGACCGTCCTGAAGCATGGCCGCTACCAGATCTGCCACCGCCGTACTCGGGGACTCTGCTGCTGCTGCGGCGATCAGTGGTTTTGTTCGTGCGTCCTCGAGTGCTGGGCAGAAGAAGATAGTTTGGGTTACATCATCGACCTCGCCAGTTTTGCACGTGACACGTTTCGAGTCCGTCTTGCACCACTACTACTACTAATATAACTACTATACAACTATACTACTACCTCATGATACTCTCGGCTTTTTCCTCTCATTAGTCGAGCCGCTGTAATTGCACCTCGAACGTTACGGTTGCTGTTACCAACAGCCAGTCACCACACCTTCACAACACCATCTTCTAAATTACAGTTCTCTCTTCTCTCTCTCTCTCTCTCGCCCTTGTTTTCCTTCTCACTCCTTGCTTGTATTTATTGTCTCGTAGTCTCTTGTTCCCCCTAGTTGTTTTCACCTCGTTCCTCATCGTCATCATCATCATATCGTCGTCGTAGTCGTGGTTTTCTTTTTCCTTTTTTTCTTCGTCGATTGCAAAATCGTCACGACGTTGGTCACACACGCGTTTCATCGTTTACGATTAGCTCTTTTCTTGCAAGTTAAACGCCAGCCGATGGCCGACGTGCTTTAGTTGTGCGCGTGCCGTGCCATGCTGGTGTCGCCGGTTCGCCGTCCGTTCATGGCGTCTGTTTTTCTATAATAGTTCATCATAATAGGCACGCTGTGGGGGCTTTGCGTCAATAATCACTGGCGCGTCTGTTCGTCCAGCTGGCTGTGGCTACGGGGGTCGATGGTCAGCCAGTCCATCGGCCGGTGGGTCGGGCGGTCAATCGGTTAGCAATAGCAAAGTCCTGCAATGACATTGACGTCATTGACATCATCAACATCATCATCGGTATCATCATCATCATCATCATGATCTTCAATCATGCTCATATTCGCCGTCGCCGTTGTCCGTTTGGTACAGACGACGGTATGGTGAGAGACCAAGACGCGTTGATGTCTGTTTGTCTATGTGTCTGCCTATCTGTCTAGCTGTTTGTTGTTTGTTTGTTTATTAGTTTGTTTTTATTGTTTGTTTATTAGTTTGTTTTTATTGTTTGTTTATTAGTTTGTTTTTTATTGTTTATTATAGGAACACTGCGGTTCTAGCAAACCGCTTTCCCTCTGCCGCCGTCGGGGCGCGCGGGGGGGTCATCCTCACCATTTCGTCTTAAATCAGCTTCACCATCATCATCATCATCATCATCATCATCATCATAGCAATGATCAGCAGCAGCATCATCATAAGAGTCGTATTTGCTGTCGTCGTCATTGTCATTTTTGTTGTTGCTGTTGTTTTGTTTTTGTTCGTTGAAATCCTCTACCACCGCCGCCACAGCCTTGACCTCCGACCAGCGTATGGGCGCAAAGATCTGGTTGTTACTGCACTTGATTTTGCTGGAGAGTGTTTAGTGACCAACGGACGAGTGGACATATGAGCCACCGAACCTCAGGGAATGAAGTGCCGCCAATGTCAGGCACTGTCGTAGTAGTAGTAGTTGTAGTAGTAGTAGTAGTAGAATCCGTTCATTACTACCCTTCGATGTTGTTGCTAGCAGGGACATCGACCGAGTCAAGAATCAGTTTGAGGGGTCATCTTCATTCGCCGGGTGCATTGACTGCGGGCACAGCGCGGACTGGGCGAAACGGATACGCTGACGCCGACCCTGACATTGACAGCACCAGCAGTAACAACAACAACAATAACTGCAAAATCGACAACGACGACGACGGTGATGATGGTGATGATGCTGTGACTGGTAACTGCACTGCGGGCCGTCGCTGGCCACGCTAGGCCAAGGCCGGAATCGAATCTAAAATGAGCCGTTAAGTTTAAGACCATTCGCTTTAGTCATGCTGATGCTGGTACTACTATGATTATTGCTGCTGTTGTTGTTAAAAACAACAACAACAACAGCAGCAATAATAGTCGTGGTCACCGCCGTCATCATCGATATTGTAGATGCTTCTTTACTATTAGTGCTGATGTTGCTGCCACTGTTGCCGAGACACCTGTGTGTGTGTGCGTCTGTTATGTAACCCTTCGTCTGGTCTATCTAGAATTTTCAAACAGTAGAAACAACAACAATAACAACAGCAACGACTGAATTGAAGCTAGCGTCAATGTCATTGCACAACAGCAAGGTATAACCCGCGAGCCACTGATGAGTAGGTATGTGCCGACGTACTATTTTTATAAGAAACGTACATATTGTTGGATTTACATCAGGGATACAACCCTATCCCTGCGGAGTGTGTAAGGTTAATAGGAAACATTTAAAAAGTGCATATCAATTCAACCTGTGCGACAAGCCCTCTGAAGGGTGTCCAATAACAGAAACGGGCAACGAAAGTGGAGCTCGGATCGGGCGTGCCACAGAATGTATAGGTGTAGGAACCAAAAAAGGTGCAAGTAAACGCCTTTTAGTTGATGGTTTCACCACTTTTCCACCACGTCAACGCAGCAGCTTACGGGGCCGAAGACACTGAGGCTCTTCTCGCCGCATATGGGGTGTATGGGGAGTCACGCTAGTGAAGCACCCAGCTTATTCACCCGCTTGACACCGTACAATTTCGTGCTCTTTTCGAAAAAAAAACGTTTAGAATCACGCTTATTTATACTTAGGTATCCACAGTTATCCTCTAACTATTGAGATACCAGCTATTATAGCACATGCAGCCTCAGTCTGAAGCCCAGTTGAGCCCTGTGGCGTGGTGCATTCGCGTGCGCCTCGCGACCGGAGGAGACACATAGGTGCATGGATTCGAGCCCCACTGTTGCACATTTGTGTTTATGGGGCCCGTCTCGCGAAGCAATGCGAAAGCAGTCCCGTTAAATGTTGGCTGAAGATCAGCCCGAAAAAGTAAGCCCATGTTTGAGGAAATGTCAGCGGATCGCGGCCGAGACATGCAGTAAATGCGGACGTGGAGTCACATACAAGTGGGGAATCTAAAGCGATAATGCCCAGCTTCCCAATATATTTGAGAGGTTAAGAAAACTTGATTGTGATATTTCCGTTAGTATTCAGAGAAGTCATACTGAATTAATGTTAAACACGTTAAACGTTATCTATACGACTACACTATATAGACGGAGCACGTTCAAATATTAAAACAACCTTCTTAAGAAAACGAAAGGGCCAACTCCCGAGTCGTCTCGCCGAAGTTAAAAAGCCATCGCCGGTATATACATATATATATATAGCAGTTTTGTTCACGATATCCTGAGTATTCTATAAACATATTCTTTAACAAATTCATTTGAATAGCTAGGATTTTTTCACATACCAGGCTTTACAAAATTTCGATTAACGTTGACATATACGTGCATGCGTTCATTTCCTTGGACTATCCATTTAGAAGCGCCTATTTTCAACGTATGTAACGGTATATTTATATATATTCTCATGCATAACAGATTGTTAGACTAAGTGCGGAGCGGCAATGCATGTAGAATCTAACTACAACACCAACCTTACATATTATGCAATTATGGATGTATGGAATTGTTTTGGAGCAACAACGTTACGCAACCGCTATCGGCAACTATCGGCGTTATTTAGCGATTTTCCGTCTCATCCGTCGGCTGTATAGCAGTCTGAGGCAGTGCTAGACAAGACGGCGGGAAGAAAGGTAATTCTCTCGATGCAGTTGCGGCTTCGGACCAGAGCGTTTTGTACCCATACCCATCAGCAGGCACGGCTGCGGTGCAGCGCCTTTTCGATGGCCGATGCATTAGTGACGGGAACGGGTTGCACATACACACACACGCTGGGATGAAATCTATTCACTTTTTGTCAAAGATGAACGACATGTCGCGAGCGTGTAGCGACTGAAATGGCGACAAACTTCGGCCGTCCACGGCGGACTAGTCCTCACCAACCCAACCAAGTTGTGTCATGTCCATCGTGATGGCACTGGACTCTCCTACGGGCGGCCGCGGCGAAATGCTCTGTTTGAGCAACTCGGTAACTTCGGACAAGACAGTCCGCCGCCAAAACGAGCCTTCAGCCAGCGATTGATGGCCACGCCGTGGTAGCTCTTCATCATCTTCAGCTTCAATCAACAACGAAACACCGAATTCAACAACGCCACTGTGGTATTGTACAATCCGCGTAAGGTTTGGTAGCTTGTGCAGCCTTATACTGAGCTTGGCACGAACCGCATTAGCTTTGTCAACCGGATTCCTTGTAGCTAGGCCCGGAGCTTAACCGGTGCAGTCGTAGCCTGGGCGAAACAGCTTCAGCTGTGTTTGCCTCCTACGAAAGTTGCCGGTTGTGGCACATAGTTCAGGGGCTATGTGGCACTACGACAGTAAAGCTGTATGATTAGACGGAGCTGGAACCTAGCCAGACTTAAACAGTGTAGCTACCACACTGAAGAAATAAATGAATTCCGAGACCCTGGCGAACGTTCACACGACTTCTGACGCGTCTGGAACGACGTTGAACAGTGTTATTTTCTAAAATAGCCACACATTCAACGAAGAAACGGGCATTGGCAGCTTTCTTTGTTGCGACAAAATTGTTCCGTTCTCATGCGAGTAATAACTAAAGAGACTGCATGGGAGAATGATCGGGGAGTTCAACAGATGAGTGACAGTGCCTAAAATTAGCTGTTTTTAGAGGGGTGTGATAACTATAAAATAAAGAACATTCATAGGAAAATCTCATAGGGAGTTGTGAGCGTGCTAGTTTGGGAGTTGGGTTATATTTACGATAACAAAAAACGTGTATTTCTTCAAGACTAGCATCATAGCTAGAATAGCTTTCAAAAATATTATTTTTAAAAAAATATTAACAATGTATAAATAATAAGTTATACATACATATTAGCTGTATCGTTATGTGCCCCTGGTATCACATTGTGATAGAATCGCGTAATAAGTGTGCACACACTTATTAAGTGGAAAACAATCAGTCAATATACAAAATGCATATTAATAACCCAACAACACACTTCCGTGACACCCAAAAGTTAATTAGGTATTAAGATGATACTAACCTGCGCTAACTAAGGTTTAGTCGAAGTCAAGAGGAAACAGAGGTACACCCAATACGTATAATCTCACAGGGGTGAGATTTTTGTGAAACTTACTTAAATAACGAGGTTTTGCTTAAAATCTAAGTGTGATTTAAAAAAAAATAATTAAATAGCCTTTAAAAAAATAAAGTACGATTTTTATGAAATGTAATGAAGTTGCGTGGCTAAGGTAGTCAAAAATACACTTGTACAAGCGTGTCCGCACTTATAGCAGCGAGTGCTTAAAATTGTACTGTACTTTGTACTTTACCGTTTGAATGTTTTTTTTAGGATAAGCTCTTCGATTCGTGCGGGCCGAATAAAAAATTATACATTATGAATAATTGTTGAGAACACGCGCAATTCCCACTAAGCCTGCCCTGGAAAATGTTTGCACAAAATTCGGATGTCTCCTACCATCCACACTCACTTCTAATTCAGGGATTTCTCACTCAGGGATAGAGCTTCCTTCCAAATGGTTGACCAATATTTGTTCGATGCTAAGTCACACTCCACTACGCGGAAAAATGCAAACACTCATTAAGGTTCATACATAAGCAACACTGTCGGTCGTAGGATACCAGCAAACGACAACGTTGTTAATCTCAAGTTAACTAACGGGTTTATTTAGATAATAAAGTACTTTATTCTGGCAGTTAATATCGTTTATTAAACTAATAGTCGTAGTTGTAATTTTAGCTAGTGCAGTCTAAAAAAATTATATATATGAGCGAACCGGCAAGTTCTGTGCTAAAAACTATATCATAGGTTCTAAAGTGGTTGAAATATTAGGAAAATCGTATGGTGATCAAGCAGTGTCCCGAAAAACCGTGTATACGAGTCGTAAGTGCCACCGTCGATTTCGCTGAGACGTGAAGAGACCGAAAATGACCCTTCGCTCGGGAATGCCTTAGACGTCAATAACCGAAGAAAACGTCAAAAAAGTTCGTGATTTCATGTTCAACAATCGCCGAAATACTATCAAAGGGACAGCGGAGGAATTAGAGATATTTTGTGTATAAGTTTTAACAGTCTTGAACGGTCTACCTAATGCGTCAGTCAGCAGCGAAATTCTTTCTAAAAGGGTTGCATTTTTTTTGCAAATTGGCGTCTGTCGGAAAATGTTTGAATTGAATCGTCAGACGGTAGAAAAATACCTTGGATTTCTTCAGTGAATGATTACAGAAGACAGTTCATGGGTCTATGGTTTGAGACCAAAGCCCAATGCTTCCAGTGGTGCTTCCAAGAGAGTCAATTGAAAACATTCAGACAAAGCAGATCCGTGATCCAACACCAGGTGCTACTGACGTTTTTTGACTACAAAGGAATGATCTTCGATCTTGACCTACGACTTGCTACCTTGGTTTGCGGTTTTGCGGTTAATAACTACTGCAATATTTTAAGGACCGACGCAAGTTGCCCAGAGTTCGGGCAGCTTGCGTCGGACAATGTCCGGCGCAAGTTGCCTGTAGGGTAGCAGCGTCCGTTAAGCAGCGCGGGCATATATCTCGTCTGTTGGCGGCAATGCTGAAGCAAACTAAATACACGGCGCCAGATAGAGGATGCCGTCACACCAGTAGCGAAGACGCGGGAAGTTACTAAATGCGCGGGCAAATTTGTGATAGATAAGGAGGCACGAGAATAAATGAATCAGTAGTCGTTGGTGCGAGCCAGGCAGAGGACGTGCGTCGTTTGAGCGAAAGACTAGCGAACTCGGAACGGTCGCCGTCCGGTCGTTAGGGTGGTGGATACTGCATTGCCCGAACACTGGGCAAAAAGGCTTAGAAATTTCATCACGACAACATACAGGCGCACATGTCGATTCGGACTGATTTCGGGTTATTTAATGAAAAAATTGATTTTGATATTTCCGCAACCTCCCTATCTGACTTCGCGTCTGACTTCGCGAGATATTTCCTGTGCTCCCCCGGATAAAAAATATTGGAAGAGACAACGTTTTGAGACTATAAAGGAGATGAAAAAGACCCATAGGAGCAACTCGACTCGAATCCGAGAGACGCGTTTAAAAAAAAATTCAAAGAGACGGAAAAAGGTGGTATAACTGCTCTGCACCGAGTGGGAGTTACTTTGAAGGGAACAAAAACACTAGAAGAATAAGTAAACACATATTTTAATTGAACATGTATCTTCTTGACGATTTGATAAATATGAATTGTTCGTATATATATATATATATATATATATATATATATATATATATATATATATATATACGATAAACCGAGCAAGATGGCTTAGTGGCAAAGCCTTCGCCTTGCATTCGGGTGGACTGGGTTCGAGACCCAGACCGGTCACTCTTAAATTGGTTTGCATGGTTTCCAATTTATACAAGGTAAATGCCAGAGTGGAGTAAACTTAGCCATGACATGAAAAATCCGTACACGGGCAATTGCCTTACGGGAAATAAAAAAAATATATATATATATATATTCGGTGGCGGCGCATCCGAAACTGGTTATGCAGCCCACCTTGCGGAGACTAGCAAGTTGAGAAAATACTCATCAATCGGGTATCCCCACGAATTCTGCCCTCTCGCGTTTGAAACCCTGGGTGCTCCTGGCGTTCGGACCAAGCAGCTGATCCGCAAAGTCGGCACCTTGTTTAACCTGTCATTCGGTGATAACAGGTCGTCGTCCTTTTTCAAGCAACGTCTGGATTTTGATATACAACGTGGAAACGCTGCCTCCGTTCGGGGCACACTTCTGAGGTGGTGTCAGCCTGACCTCATCGAAACGGACACGTGACAGCCACAATACGCGCCCACTAGGCATATTGGCTTATCTAATCCATCGTGATACGTTTAACATGTACATAATGTATTATATTGAAAAAAAACTATATTAATATGTAATTTGGTGTAATACCTAAACGACGTATATACGTTATCCAGTACAACTGACATAAAATTGACAATTTAGATAATCATAATTATCATTAAAATTGACGGCTTACGGCGACTGCATTCACGCCTCTATGAGTTCAGTTTTAAACACTCAGAGATGTTTGAAAGCAGACCGATTGCACATAGTCCTAACATTCCAAGATACATTCTTCTAATGACAATATCATTATAGCCGATCGCATTTGAATCGCATTTGAAAGTACGCGCCTTCAATCGACATCGCAGCTCGCACTCGATAAAGACAAGGTTACCTATTTGCCTCCACAGCTTGTTGCTGCAGTTCAATCACCCGCTTCATGCCTTATTTCCTGCAGCGGACGAAAATTCCTGCCTACGTAGCACCGATATAGAGCATCGGCGAAATGCGACTAATGTCAAGTCGGCTTCTCATTAAGGCAGCAATATCGCGCCTGAGCTCCGAGGAACTTATGAGCCACCTTGTGAGTGTTGGCCTACCCCGCATCCCGGTTACGCCAAGCACTCGACAGGTACTGGAACGACAACTACTTCAAGTACTCAGTGCATCCGGAGACGCCTCTCCCGTAGAGCAGATCGTTAGAACGGATCCAGTACACGTTATTCACGGTGAGTTTCTCGAGACTGTGAAGTCAAGTGTCATTCGCTGTCTTCTGTGTCAAATGCAACGCATACGTAGTTGTTAATTGTCTAAAAGTAATTCAGTTATTATACCAGCATAGCTGTGTGATCATCGTATTGCCGCGATAATCGACACTTCAGCAATACAAAAATTGAATTTTTATAATATCGCTCTTAACGATTCTCGGGTTTACACCGACGAAGCAGCGAATTGTAGATTAAATTAATCGAAATAGAATAGTAAATCCATGTATTGCCATAGCTTTGACTATTCGTTATTAGGGCTCATTCTGTCAGCTGGCGACACCTGACAAATGTGCGCCTTTTTCGTTGTGTGTCTGCGAAGTATTTTTGCATTTTTGAACTAGCTGGTGACCCGATACAAAATGTTTGAGTTGTCAATTACATCTACATATAATTTTTTGTTCATACTTTCGTCGATTACTGCCATTTGCTGTATAATCTCATTTTTTTTTCTAGCGTAAAAGGACGTGTATAGATAGACCTTATATGGCGGATGGATTTAACGTCTAAAGTTTGCATGTGCAATAAATCAGCGTTTGCTCATATCTGTGCAGTGTAGTTGATCATCCGTTCTACGTAGTTTGCATGAGTGAAAGTTGTGCCACGTGCGCTCATTGACCTATACCTTGCTAATGATCCCCAGCACAAGAATGTATCCCTTGCTACGCAAGCGGAGTAATTCTGTATCTTATTGTAAGGGCAACCGTTGTCTTTCGCATACGCAGCGATAATGCCGCTCCTATTGTTCTGCATACATCTTGCTGTACAGGCCTATTGGTCTCAAATTTTCAAAATAATTCACGTGTCTTCTTTACCGATTCAAGCTTTTGAGGATTTCTCGTCGCTTTCTAGCTTAGTCTCACGACAGTTTAGCTTTTCTGAACGCTCGTTATATACGTTTGTCAATTCTGCCTATCGTGCAAATCGATTAAGACATCTCGTGAGAGGAAGTCATCAGCATCGACTTCCACAGAACACAGTGCGCAAGAGAACAGTTTGCATGTCAAAATCATCATTCCTGAGAGCGACAACGACGCGAAGAGCGATGGGATCCAGCATGCTGCCTGACTGTGTAGATGACACAGCGTACGCCACCGCAGACAGTTTGTTGTGCATTTGAAAACGATGTACAGCTTTTTGAGAACGGAAGGCTATTTAAATGTTTAAATGTAATTTAAATGTTTTGTTTGCTTCTTTAACACTCTAACGACAACCTCATTTTAAAGGCCCGGATTAGGCTAAGATGCTTGTGGCCAGACAACGTCTATTTGCATCCACCATCATCATTGCATCTTTGTTACTGGACTGGACATAGATGGGCTTTCTCCAGGAGATGAGTGTAGCAGCAGCAGCACAATGTTTAACCAGGTCAAACAAAAACAACCAGCAAGGCCGATGATCAAACATGTGATTGTCGGTCTGTTTTTCTTGATTATCGACGGCAACGTCCGTTTCAAAATGCGCGTTAGATAGATAGATCGGTTTTATTATTCTTATGAGTGGCTTACATTTGTGCATAGGTTCACCTAAATTAGCCTAAGTGACCGGATATATCTCCCTATAATGAGCAACGTTAATAGCTGCTTTGGCTCCGATATTAAATCATTAGAACCGAGCAAAATGGCTTAATGGCAAAGCCTTTGCCTTGCATTCGGGAGGACTGGGTTCGAGACCCAGACCGGCCACTCTTAAATTGGTTTCCATGGTTTCCAATTTAGACAAGGTAAATGCCGAAATGGATTAAAATTGGCCATGACATGAATAAACCGTACACAGGTAATTGCCTTACGGAAAATCTTTTTTTTTTAAAGATCGTCTTTGTATCATATTTAAGCTAGATTCAACATGACTACATGTAATTCAACCAAAAATAATTAAGCTTTTCGTCGCGATCAGAATGCTGAATTCGCGAACGATACGTCCCATTCTCGACCTTATAAAGCAGTAAATTGGAAAGTTGCTCCACCCTATAAAGCAGTCAGCTGGAAAATTGCTCGGATATGATAATCAGTGTCAATGTTTCTTGTCGGTCAGCCAGTGTTCAGTGAAAGAGCCATCAACGACAAAGCTGAGAAATGGATATCACGCCGGAGAAAATAACTACAACTTTTCAGGACAACCGCTTTCTTTTATCAAATATGTTGCTAACTAGCGGATTTACTGCTGCCCAGATAAGCCCACAGCTTCGGGTGAACTGCGGCGGCGCTTCAATTATGATTTGAGGTGTAATATTCCTAGGCAGGAGATCCGAACTCACACGTCACCCAGACAACTTACGATCTTCATGGGAGAAAAAGGTTAACAGTGCCGAAGGGTACGTTGATGAGTTTCTGAAACCTCACGCCGTGCTTTACGCAAGGGCTGTTGCTGATAACTTCGTCTTCATGCACAACAATGCTAAGCCGTGCACCGCTGCATTTGTTCTGGGGTATATCGCAGAAGCTTGAATTAGGTGAATGGCAGCTCGCTCCCTCTACCTGAATCTCATTGAGCATACGTGGGAGTTTCTGAAGGAACGAGTTCGGGCCAGAAATTCAGCTCAAGCAACGCTTTCGCGGTTCACAAATGCTATGCGCGAGGAGTGGAATAATATTCTATAGCTATTCATTGGTGAATTGATTTGATCAATGCCAAATGTAGGCCAATTTGTGTTATTCAAAGCAGAGCTTCTTTGATCATTTGTAGTTCATAATATTAATAGGTGTCCCAACTGCAGTGACTTTACATTTGGCGGACTGACCAATATTCCCTCAAACGGAATTACTTCTGCATTATTTGTTTCACTGAGTGGAGGTTGGCCGGAACTATTTCCGCTAGTGTGGTATCGTCGAGGTGCCAGATGTAAAAGAGTTCCTAACTTTAGTATAAAGTCAAATATTAAAGGCTAAAAAGTGCTGGACCGAAACTTGTTGTTTTAATGCTCCAGGACAGAGGAGAGAACTTTATGTAGCTCCAGGTATCATGGGCTGAAACTCAGGAGCGTTTTTTCTTTTTTGACCTCATCTGAAATCATTTCCGTTTGTATAGTGTTGGGCGGTTTTCTAAACTTACTGTAATTAGCCAAAAAATTACTTCCGCGGGTGTTAAACTGTTTGGCAAAGATCTGATTAAAGCCTGAGCAGCGTCAGGAGGGGGGGGCTGATACGGGATCTCACCTATCCCTAAGAACCGAAGGATAAACCTAGACCATAGTGTGTTCATACATTAAACTTAATTTTTAACTTCTAAATTATTTGTAACGACCACAACGGTTTAATGATTAGCGCATCGAAAGAAGGCTATAGCGTTCAGATCTGGGGAGGCCCGAGGAGAGGTGATAGACTTAGTTTGGGTAGGGCTATTGTAGAATTTGGCTTAGGATTCACTTATCTGGATGTTAAGCTAACGCTAAGTGGCACACCGTTCTCAGCCCGCATATATTAACGAGTTATTGTCATCATGACCTCAATCACGGCGCCAGAGCAGCTTTCAGTGAAGACATCCCTAATGATGTTCAACCTAAATGCCGTCTCAGTGGCATCATATGGTATCCAAAAATATATATAAAAGTAGCAAACGAGAATCTAAAGTTAGCACAATTATTTTAATGTGAAGATTAGCCTAAAAAAGCGAACAAAGGTCGCGCACAAGAATTAGTATTCAATTTGCAGAGCAAACTCTGCTACCTTGTAATATGTTTGCTTCTAAGAAGCTAAAAAACATTCAATGTTACTGATTTCATAGCGGGGACTTTATTAAGCAAACGAATGTATTTCAGGTTCGTCAATGCGGGATGCGGCGGGCTCGCCTTCAGGAGATCCGCCTGTTGCTTAGACAAGGCGTATATGTCTTACTTTATACAAATTAAGTAAAATGGCTGTTGTAAAATGGCAATCAGTTTAACTAAATACATCAATAAATCGAAATTTATAGTTATTGTGTATTATTTTGCAATAGCAAACAAACAACTAACAAAAATGCAAAGCAGGTATAGTTTATTGAGGCAACGACATATTTCATTTTGATGCCTTGCCCCTGCAATATAACCCGCCTATAAGTAGTTAGAGAAGTTTGTTATATACGGAATGTTAGCAATGGCAAAAGAAGAAACAACCTCCGCAGCGAGCTAGTTATTATTATTATTATTATTATCATGAACAGTGGAAGAGCGCGGCGTGCGTCGGCTTAGCTGCACTATGCTGGCGGGGCTTACGCAGGGCCGCCACGATGCCATCAATGACGTCCTCGGGCGCGCTTTTAGGCAAGCCGGCTACCGCGTCACGCTGGAGCCTGGTGGTAACTGTCTCTAACACGTACGCCCTTGGATACCATGCACTAGTCAGCGCGGGCCACATCATTCGCCAACGGGAGATGCACAAACGGCGCCTATACGCGCATCTTCTTGAGGACCATGTGGTAATGGCGTTTGGTCTCGAGTCATCTGGCGCTTGAGGCAAACTGACGAAAGAGCTTGGGAAGAAGCTCTTTGAGGCTACAGCGGAGCCAAGATCAACCGCGTTCCTCCGACAGAGATTGGAGCTCCAGAGAGGCAACACCAAGATGATGTCGATTCGATAGAGATGACTACATGGACCGAGACGAATCTACCGCATTCGAAAGCAATCTGTGGGACATTAAATCGAGCTGACACAGAGTGTGGTGATGCACCGCAGAAGAGTGCAGTGACACTACAGGTGACCACAGGCGATCGTGTTTTCTTTCCTACGTACTTGAGTTGCCTCAGTTCAATAGACTAAGTCAATAAGTCAGTGTTTACAGTTCAAATACATACTGTTTATTTCCCAATAACATAACATTTCAAGATGTTACATAATTACAATACAGTTTATTATATACAATTTGAACGCTTTAGCGACCGTCTCACCGGGCAAAAAAGTACAAAGACCGCGGATGCGTCTGGCAGCTCGCTACGTAGTTAGCGCATATCTGCGAGCAGAACCGGCAACGGCATTGATCACTAACTTGGTGAAATACTTGTGTCGAACATACCAAGTGATGAAAGCCATGCACAATGTACCTTGTGTACAAGTGCCTACACATAATACTTACAAAACTACAACAAGCACCTATATATTAGGTAGGAAAGCTTCCGGTAGTGCACGTGCTTGACTGGTCTTTCACAGTCCCGAGCAAGAATCTTAGGACGAAATAGAAGCCGTGATCGCGTCATTCCACGGGCGAATACAATGTTCGCAAAAAGCCCTACATGTGTCCAAAAAGAAGGTTAAGAAATACCTTGTCAAACAGTGAAACTTTCAAAGAATAGTTTAGCTAGGGATAGTACCGAAGAAAGTCCTGCAGCGCAAGTGTTTAAGTCTAGATTTGACAGAAACACATCGCGACGTTCCAGTGGAAAACGCCACGCCACTTGTAACCAGTAGTCCGTATCGGCTGTATTGCTACTGTAAGCTGAACTTGTCGCTCGTCTTGCACGGTTCTCAGGGAGCATACATCTAAACTGTGCGGGTTGTGTCAGCTCATTCCCATTCTTTTTAGTACTCGCATCGTGGTAGGATATGCACTATTCGCTGGATGATGTACAGATGACGGTAAACGATCCACCTGGCATTTTTGTCACGATAGAGGATTTTTGCCATTATTAGCTTGTCCAGTTTCGCCATTAGCTTCCTCCACTGATGCCGCCTATTTCTTTTACATTAGAGAATGAACCCAAACTGTTCTCTAGAGCACACTACACGACAGATCATTTCACTCGGGCATCCGATTTGATCCCACTTATGAATCTATGCACTCACACTGCTCTAGTTTTTCTCATTGCAACACAAGGTGGCAGTGAATACAGTCAATACTACATTATGAAGCAACACACCAATCTTTATTAATGTATTCGCAAGCGTTAATTCTATACATCGGCTTTATATATATATATATATATATATATATATATATATATATATATATATATATATATATATATATATATATATATATATATATATATATATATATATATATATGCAGTTAAAATACTCATCAAAGCAGACATTCCCTGTAGTTAACTTTAGACACATCCAGTGCACGTTCTCATTGTTTTGCTCAGTTCGCACTCCCTAAGAAACCTTGTGTCTCCCTGTTT
The DNA here is from genome assembly GCA_003439945.1 of Dermanyssus gallinae. Taxonomy (NCBI): domain Eukaryota; kingdom Metazoa; phylum Arthropoda; class Arachnida; order Mesostigmata; family Dermanyssidae; genus Dermanyssus; species Dermanyssus gallinae. Next base: position 865,097 of record QVRM01002238.1, read on the forward strand.
CGTCGTCAAAGGTAGTTGCATAGCACAATAATTGTATAACGTGTATAGTTTTTCACATGTATATATACATATAACGTGGGAAGGCGGGAACAACGAGCATTACTAAAGTTTCCGCCTAAGCAATATGGAAATTAATGTCATGACGACAAGATAGCATAGGATTTAGTCTAGGACACATGGAATGTTCGTAAAAACACGCAAACAAGATGCATCATAAAATCGGCAGCTGATAAAACAATTACTAACATAAACTGGCAGTTACTTCTGTTGTCTTCTGTCCATCGTAGGTCACCATACAAATATTTCGGCTGAAGCAGAGGTACTGGTTTCGGCTTACATGAACACACTCAGTGACCCATCATAAAATACAATTATGTATATATCCCTGTTTTCTTGTATTTGCGCTATTTAACCCAAGCTGTAACTATGATCCGTCGACAGGCACATCAAACAAACCCCAAAGCAAATAATTTGACACTCCACTATTAATAATAACTAATAGTGGTCTATACAGTTTTTTTTTAAAATAAAATAATTGCGAGTTCATATTATGTATCAATAATATTAGTCGTCAGTAACATAACAGTAGGAATATATCCTACGAACGCGTAACTGTTATCAAAATAGCTAAGGGAAGAGAAGCGTTAGCTTGTGTGCTAACGTGTGTATACAGACTTAAACGCATGTACACACTCACTGTATACTACTAGACATTTTCAGCTGGATAACAGGAAAACGATGCGCTTAATATTTTTAGTCCTGCAACTGGCCGCCGAATGGGCGAATGGCTAGGTGGATCGTGCACGTACACCGATCTTGTATGTTCGGTGTGGTTTTATTAAATAGTGGCGCCCTACGACCGGCCATGTGCAGATATTAATGTATTTTGTACAGCTGAGCCTGCTGCGCAGCTTCCGCCAAATCAACATAATTTCATACAATGCAAAGAAAGCGAAAATGATCAATAGTACATGACATAGTTGCATCAACAATACTTGACTGATTTGTCTCCTCCGTGTAGTGAGGTAGGTTACTTGTGTTTAGTATACGCATGATCGACTGCATCGCTAACCCCCGAAGTCGATTGCCAATTTAATCATTACTATCGACACCTGTGACTAGCTAATAAAACAATTCAAAATAAAAATTGAAAAAACACCAATTATATGAAAGGCGTGCCTTCTTCGACATTTAAATCGAGTTTCGACCAACAGTGTGTTTATAATCGCTGGGGTGTGTCTTGATCAGACAATGTGAGAGAACATAGCATAAAAGCAATTTTTCTGCTTATAGCCAATCACATATCCCTCTGTCTCCACACACTTCTCTATCGTAGAATTCTATTACCGCCGGTATTCGGAGGTCCACCGACCTGTGTTGACGGAAAACGAATCGTTTGCTCTATCTACGAAGTTCTCTGCCGACTTTCATACGACCTAGGATTTCAGATTTCATACATAGAGCATACAATGTGCAGTAATAGCAATACGAGTCAATTTCATACGTCTTCTTCGTTCCATCTTGAAGACTTGGTTTGTCGTTTTTCCCATACGTCGTCGCATCTCATCACAAACATACGTCAACCTAGGAGCATCTGCCCTGCGGTTTGATCTCAAGAACGTTTCTACTCGGGCATGATAAGGAGCGTGTCGGTCAAGCGAGAGTAGAACTATTAAATATATTCTTAATTATGACTGGCGAAAAGCGAACGAAACAAGCCAAACTTGCCGCCACTACTCATGAGGTTGACAACACTGAACACGTTCATCAGATGACGGAATCGACTGCAAGAGCGGGTTTGTGCGTGGCTGTCAGTAAACTTACTATGTTTCTCCCAAACGTACTGCTCCGCCCTTTACATCACATTGACTTTCACGGTTTAGAAGCATTAAACACCACATACAGTCAGAGCGAAACTATTTAGAAGCATTAAGCTGTTAAGAAAATGCAGCAATGAAGCTTTATGTGTCGCCTAGGGCTGAGCTCGTGCATTTTCGGGACCAAGCACGCTTGCCTCATTAGCTATGGACCTCCCTCATGCGGGTCCGGATATTGCAACCTTAAACAGACGTTCAGGACTCAGATTTGGCGTTCAGATTGATAAACGATACAGTACCAGCACAAACGGGTACACAGTAGGGTATCTTCCTGAAATGTATTATCTCGCCTACTCGCCCGCTCTCATCAGCTGTGAAACCACAGCCTTAGCGCCTTGAACCAAATTTTGGCAAAGCTCCGGTAAGGTTCGGCATCGATTCAAAGCTAGCAAACCGACCGTACAGCGTCTTGTGCAGACCACAGAAACTGCCACAATGCCACTTATGCCATGGCCTTACTTCGAACTCTAACCGAATGTAACCCTTTGCAACAGAGTCCAGAGAAACAAGCTTAACTTTGTTTTACTCCATGAGACCCCTTATTTTTGTTGCTTTTGTTTGCGCCGTCAACCATTCCAACGTATATCTGCCGCTACTATTAATAGCACTGCAGGTGATTTCAACATGTTTACCTTCAGGGAAAAATTTCATCACTATGCGGCATTGGAGTTAGCAATGTAACTGTTACACGCTTGTCATGACATGTAAATACCCACAAGAAACAATCATATGATTCATACAGACAATGACATCATTGCCTGTATGGATAGGCGAGCTATCCTAAGGCTGCCAATGTTGTTGTTCTTCACCATTTGTCACGACTCCTCTGCCGTGTCTCATTTGCACCGGCAACTGTTCGAAAATTTTAGTAGACTACGTTAGAAGCACTTTGGTTTATCGATCATAATCGACAGGCTTGTTAGACCGACGTTGACCGGCGAGAGATGCGTCAGCGGAAGTTCTATGCGGGGAAAGCCGATTTTGCGTACAAACTCCAATTTGCTCTGCGGGAATTCCGACCTGCAAACAGCAAACACGAATGAAAGACACCATCGTCGCGTCAATGATCGGTCTCTTTTGGGTGCAATCAAAAGGAGGATAAGGCCTCCAACACCAGTGAACCATTCTCTCTATATATATATATATATATATATATATATATATATATATATATATATATATATATATATATACATACACTGTACATTTACAGACATACGCATAGTCCTTCCTTTATGTAAATAAAGCGTGTATTCAAATACATAGTAGTATTTTAAAAACAGCCTCAACTCACCTGTGGATAAGTGTCTTGTTAGCGTAAAGACAATTCGCAGCGCGATCGTCCTGAACAGTCACCGTCTGGTACTGTCGAGTCGCCTCCCGTTCAATTTCCTGATCGAATAGAAAGACATGAACCACAGTAAAGCAGCAACCATTAACTGAACGAATCCGCCAAAGCAACCAGCTCAATATCATCATCATAATGCAGAAAAGGCTCAGCGGGCCGCCAACTTTCCGCTTAGTAGTAGGGACACGTTATTTAACATATCGTTACATCGTTAGGGGGAAGTTTGAGCTAGAATGCCGTGTCCCTCCATAAGAACTTTCGCAACCACATTTAGCCCATCAAGAAGTCTTGGGTACCTAATGATAGGTCACACATTTGACAAAAAGAGGCGCGGGTTTTCTGGCTCGAGATTGTTGTGTAAAAAAATTACAAGGATTGGTTTCCTCCGTTCATGAGAGTCGTTACAAGTGGTGAAACTTGAGTATATTTTTGACTCTCTACGCATTTCCCAGGGATCGCAGGCGTCGAAGCGGCACCTCCACATATAAGTGTGAAGCGCCAAGGGTTGGCTGTCAAGATGGTGGTCACCATCTTCTCCTCCAGAAGTAAAATTGTAGCAAAGGTACAATGGACGAGGATAGTACAGTGACAAGCGATTGGAGCAGTACTGCGCAACGTCTATCAAAGGGTTTCACTGCGCTCATCAATTCTCAAGAGCTCCCATCGTCCCTAGACGATGATTCCGCTAACACGACAACGAGCCGGCATACATGAATGAAAACACAGCGCTTTTTATCACTGCATGTGGACTCAACTTGAAGACGCATGTAGCTTATTCGCACGGCTCAGCACAGTGTAATTTCTTGAAACACATCGAAAATAGAACATTGAGAGGAAGACGATTCGATTCACACGAGTCGATGCATGTCGCGTCGAGGTGGAATTAAAACATCGAATAATAAGGCGAATAATAACAGGAGGTATGGTAACACCTAGTTAGGTATTGCTAAAACCTAGTTAGGTTCCCATGTATTGGTACTCCGTCATAAAATAGCCGTTTTTTAACTGCTCATACAAGTGCACAACATACGGTTTCGTCGGAGATAAAGAGGCGTTAACTTACAAATCTGAAATGAGAAGTGCAAAACAATGTAGGTAAACGAAATAAATTGGTAAACTAATGATTTATATATATATTAATATATATATATATATATATATATATATATGTCGTTACCACATCTACAATATATTGGCTTAACTAGATGATGTCCGCCACACCATTACAATTATATAACCGTTCGAGCACCGCTAAAACCAATTAAACTCTTCAATCCTTACCCGTTTCATAATCTGGGCTTCCTTTGAATTTGACACGCAGATGATTCCAGGACCAGCCATTGATATTACACTCTTCATAGGTTCCTTGCAAGTCACCTAAATTCATCAACGACCATTCATTTACCCGACTCAGTAATTAAATTCTTACATATTCGCGGCGCGACCGACGATATCTTCTACAAAGCAATGCCGCTACCATTCCGCTTTAATTCGGTATAAACTGCATTGATATTTCACATCGCATATATTTTTTTTAATATAAATACACAATCGTCTTTATTTAAGGGAGACATAACGCACACTTTTTAAAATTTTTATATAGACAACCGGGATTTCTGTATTCAATTGTAGGGTACAGGTACATATGATTAACTCACTGCAGAAGGCTTGTGAGAAGCGCTGCCCGTCGAGCTTGTCCTCGAGGCAGCCTGTCATTGTGTACATAATTGCTGAAATAGGCTGACATACCTATGAAATTCAACATGCACAATTTCTCGAATCGACTTACTGTAACAATAGTCAAAGTAGGAACGAGTTAATAAAATAGATGGAGTACTTAAACACATGAGATCACTTGGCTTGGACGTAATTGGCGTAGCCTTGCAGCCAAAACATGAGACATCACTCTCTCTCTCTCTATCTTTCTCCGATATAGCACTCTATCTCTCTCATATTTTGTGGGGTTTGCAAGCATTTTGATTTTCTGAACGAGGTGCCTATCAGTGGCGCCATCGTGGCCTGACGGAGAGACAGAAAGATAAACGTTTAAGAATGAAACATTGGACGTTTAAGAATGAATTCACACACTGCACATTCGCAGGGTGCTGACTAAAACATAATTTAACGGTGACTTACACCGTAATGCCTTTAGAAGACTTTCATAATGTTGGTTCACGGGCGTCATTAAGAGTGCATCTAGGATTCGAGTTGTCTGAGGCGATAACGACACAGTTTTTAACAAATATATATATATATATATATATATATATATATATATATATATATATATATATATATATATATATATATATATATATATATATATATATATATATATATAATTAGTTGCGTATTAGTCAGTGTTAACAAACCTTGACGGGCGTCGTCGGAAACTCTGGAAAGGCGGCTGCCAATGCTCGGGCGCCAGCCTCGTTCGTGCGCGGAGACAGACCGACAAAAAACTCCTCGCCTAGATTTGCACGATGGCCACACACATACATTTTGCGGATTAAACATAACGTTATTATGTCACAAATTACCCGCCTGGCACAGCGTTAAGTATCAGTTCACGGGTTAGGTGGATTAGGCAAGTCAAAGACCATCAGTGTAACTAACGGAGAGTTGTATCTTGCAATCGCTACGGCTCGCTAAGCTAAATAATCATCGTATCGACACGATGAACTGGAAAGTAGTAGTAGTAGTAGTAGTAGAAGGGAAGCAAGATGCCCGACCTTCACAGCTGTGAGGGGAATGCCTTCTCACCCCCCCCCCCCCCATCTATTAGGGAGGAGATACACGCGACTCACCGATTCATGCAATAACAAGGCTATCGGGAGCACTTTACTTTGACTTAACAGTTTCAATAGCCTGGAATCAATACGGCTGGCCCATGCGGCTCGCAGCCTTTCTCCTCGCCTGTGCTATTTTATATGTTTTTTTATGTTTTATTTGTATATATTTGTTTTTATTTTATATATAATTAGCTTCTAAAACGTGTGAATGAGCTTCAAACAGTAGATCTCCTTAATGTCACTTGCTCGAAAGAGCCGGGAAATTACTAGATCTGGTGGCCTTACAGCAAAAGACATTTATTCTCTCGTCGAAAGTTTTCCAACACGTCTTTAAATAATTGACCTGTAAAAAGGACATCGCCGCCTTCTATTGTTGCGTTACAGTCGGCAATCTCGACTATAGGAATTCCAATTTCACGCTGAATTGTCCTTCGAATTAGTTCCACCTGGAAGCAAACAAATGAACACGAACATGGTAGTTGAGGATTTTCTCGCTATCCCTTTGTCATATATATATATATATATATATATATATATATCGTTTATTAGCCAATATTTGGTTTATGCACACATGTGCTACAGCTCTCCAAAATAACTTTCATCAGCGATATTGCTTTTGTACACTGTTGAATTTGATACAGATCACACGATTTTCCGCATAGGTTGCATTCACACTCGGTGATATCTCGTGCCACCCATTACTAAAATTACATTAGAGAAACTAATGGCCTCCTCTGCTTCCGGGTGTCAAGTTTAACGCAACCTAGCACAGCACAACCCACTAGCGGAGAAGTCACGATCTGTGCCGGTTCGACAAACGCTCAGTGAAAACGTGAGTCACGTGTGAGCGTGTAAGCGCGTGCTGGAACGCAAGCCTACTGGGGTTTGGACACATCGGACCTCAGGCTATGATGTTCCATATAAGATGCATAGACACGTAGGATCTCATCAACGACGACGACGCCTGCCAACCAAGTAACATAGACGTTTCAAACTTATCGTTGAAAAGATCTACGGACTCGACCCATCGGTCGACAGACAGGCTGCGCTCTATACTGCACATAATACATTTCACGTGGTTACAATACACTGCACATAATGCCCGTTCTGCAAAAACCGCCAAGATCCGCGCAACAATGGTGGCTGTGTAATTTATTTATTTATTTAAAATGCACCCTGTTTGGGTATGTAAATACGAACATTATATATATATATATATATATAACAAACATGGTAAAATGAATTATGAGCATTCTCGCTGAAGCTGAGAAAGCGACACGGATTCCGTACAATCAGGTAGGTGGTAGAGAGGACATGGGCCGCCACAACGACGGCATCTGCAGTCCTCCTTGGGTTCATGAAACCCAGCAGACCGGCATAGTAGATGATGAAATCCGTGAACACTGTAGCGAGTAGTGGGGTGACGACATGGCCGGAGAGAGTCCTCCCAGGCCTGGTTAGTCATAGCTGGTGATAGATAAAACTCTCTGGGAATTAGAGACACTTTTTGAGAATACTCATGCCAAAACGTTTCCAGAGCGACTGTCTGCGGCAAATTAAAGCGGTCTACAAGTACATCAATAAATGATACTAAACCCGCGAGCATGTACACTAATCTGTTGCGCGAATTTGACGGAAGGCCAAGTACTCGCTTCAAGAAGGCTGACTTCACCCTATCCAACTGCCATAACTGCAAAGTGCTAAGGTGTTTCCATGTCACTTGAATTCCGTAAGCAGCTACGGATGCCACTTTGAGCGTAAATAATGTCATGGCCGTCCGGACAGACAACTGCGTTGGGTTTCTGATACCCGCTGCCGCGATAAGCGCTTTTCTACAACGCTCAGTTACATGCTATGAAAAAGTTGTACCTCGAGACGAGAAAATTACCCCGAGATAGCAAAAGGTCTCTACAAACTGCACTTGCTCACCGTGAAATCGCAGTTTATCTGCGCGGGCTCGTTGCCCGCCACGCCGAAACTTAACAGCCTTGGTTTTTGACACGTTTACTATGAGGCCATTCTGCGAGAAATATTCATCCAGTGTGCAAAGAGCAGCCTGCAGGTCAGTACGGATTCTGCTGAATATTACCAGATCATCTGCGTAGAGCAGGGTCATGACCATTGAGTGCCGCTCTTTCATGATGCGTGGCAGATCACTGAGTAACATTATAAATAGCAATGGGCTGAGATTGTCGCCTTGCGGATACCCAGTCGTCTGATCAAACGTGTTATGCTCGCACACACCATCATCGAGGATAATTTGGTTAGTCCTCAGAAGTGCGCAGAGTAGAGTGAGCATTCGCGGTCCGACTCCGGCCTGTCCCAACTTCTTTAAGACAATGTTACGGGGTGCGATGTCGAAGGCAGATTTTAAATCAATAAAAACCGCAAACAACGGGAGTTTTTTTTCCGGTTTAATGAGATTGTGATCTGCTCGAGAAGTACTTGAAAGAAGGCTGAGATAGTGGAACGCCCGGCCCTGAAGCCATGCTGCTCATCTGGAAGGAACCCCAGTGCTGTCAGAAAATCCGTGAGACGTCTTGTCAGTATGCTTGAGATTAGTTTGTAGACACAACTTTTTTTTTATATCGGCCGCCACGCCTGTGTGGCAACGACAGACACCTCGAAGCGTCGTTATCGCGGCCTTCGATTGTCACTTAGCAAACCATCCCTCCGTTAAATACAAGATTTTTTTATATATCTATATCTATATATATATATATATATATATATATATATATATATAGAGAGAGAGAGAGAGAAAATATTGAGAAGCATCTTATAAAATCAGATTACCTAAAATGAAAAAATAAACCCTAGGTGCCCCTGGCGTTCGGACCAAGCAGCTGATCCGCAAAGTTGGGACCTTGTTAAACCTGTCATCCGGTGACAACAGGTCATCGTCCTTTTTTAAACAACGCCTGGATCTTGACATACAACGTGGAAACGCTGCCTCCGTTCGGGGCACACTCCTGAAGTGGTCTCGCCCTGGCCTCATCGAAACGGACACGTGACAGTCACAATGCGCATTGGCTTAGCTAGTTGATGTGTGCAACATATACCTAATGTATTATACGGAAAATAAACTTTTTTTCCGAGATAAAATAAGAAATAAGAAATCAGATTAAATTCAATACAAGCATAAAGTTCTTTCACAAACATAACCGCCATAAGAAACCAAATACTATTCAGGTTATTTAGGGACTATTGCAAATAGTTACCGACCTAATAAGTAAAGAAAACAATGCAAAATGCGGGCGAGAGTTTTATTACCTTGAATACTATTTTCAAAACCATGTATGTGCTATATATATATATATATATATATATATATATATATATATATATACATATCCCCGTGAAAACGAATGAAAACTAGGGATGCCGTAATCCAATTGTTTATTTTAAGCTCCCATAATGTAATACACAGCGGAACATGAGACGAACAAAGCCTTTTCGCCAGCTCACCACAAAACCCAGCCAACGCTCTTGCGTACCCCCTTAACCTCAGAATCTCGGCTCCTCAACACAAAGCAATAACCTCATTCAAGCAGAGCATTCTGCTCGAGCACAACCATAGCAGAGAAGAACTCTGCGCGCATCAGATATTCCCGTGAAAACCACATATATCTGACAATGAGGAGCTTCCCCTCCAAATAACTGTGAAGAATAGTTGTTTCATCAATAGGACCCGGCTGTGGGGGGACGACAGGAAGTATGCGGGCTTTCGCTGGTAATGAAAAAGCATTGGAAGTCGTCGAGCTAGACCGAGCTCTCAGCGTCCTAAAAGCATTGCCGCCTCCTGTATAGAAAAAAAAGAAATTTGTTTACAGCACTATGAAACTCGCGCAAAATTAGCGCAGGCAAACAGCAGGCGCAATTCAGCCACGTCCACATGTGCAGACTTCAAAGCATTATTCGCAAACACAATCTCATCTAAGTCCGACCTAAATATGTGCTATAAAAATTAATGTTTTAAATCCATAGCTAATATCTTTGTGTTCAATAAAGTAATCTCACTATATCTATATATATATATATATATATATATCGTACTTATGTAGTCTGCGCACAAACACCAAGTCAGTAGGCTAGTGAGCTCTGAGGAATATTATATATATATTGCCAAGTTTGCCTTTCTCGGAGATCTTACACAAATTAACATCAAGACTGGAATGAACTTTTTTAAGATAAAAATAACTCCAATTAAAACTTACTGCCTTCGGGCCATTGCACCAAACGTAACCTTAGATAGCATGAAAGAAATAGACAAAATAAAAGCGAATTTTGTGAAGTAAATGCTCGGACTACCGCGTAACGCATCGGCAACCTTGGCGCTGGAACTATGCCAAGAGCGAAGCTTTGTGGAAGATCTTATCCTGGACAAATACGTTTTTAGCGCACTCGTCGTAGAGCAATATCGCGCCTACAGAGAAAAGCGTAATTTGAGCTTTGCCATAGAGAGATTCACCGATGGTCCTGCATTCACGACAGACTGTTGGAAGCAGGGAAAGCAAGTGAACAGACGGGTACTCTGCAGACTTACCTGGCATGGCTACCACCAATATATATGCCTAAAAGGGTATTGCTTTGAAATTGAAGACTGTGTAAGTAAATATTGTGGCACATGTAATATTGACCGATACTGCAATGCAAGGAAATAGAAGCTGGTTCGACGCATGCAGCAGTGAAAGACGTTATCAGCCGACATGCATTTTAGGTAATATGTACCAATTTCTGGTGAAATAAACTTGTATATATATATATATATATATAAATTTGCCTTTAACAAACTTGTTCCGGCGCAACTCATGAGTACAGAGCACAACAAAGCTCTACGCTGAAGTGCTGTTGCGTTGTTTAAAGAGATCTATTATGGTCTCCTCACCTGACGGGGCAGACATGGCCAATTCATCTCAAGACGTTGGCGTACGGCAAAAATGAATATTCTCTCATTCAATATCAATTATGACTCACCACCTTAGCATTCCACACGCACCTTGCAGCATGAAACAGTGCGTTGTCCGCGTTGATTCAGCGCGAGCCATTCATACACAGGCGACAGCTAAACTAGGAATTATGCGGCATATTAGCGACAGCTAGATTAGGAATGTATTAGAATACCGCTTCGTTCAAATGCTGTATACACTATATACGAAAACAAATATGTGAATGAAATTCTTCTGAAAATTTGCACGTGCTGCTAGGGACATTCCTATTAACCGCCTGCTTCTACGCTGCTCCAATTCCAGGCCTGTTCGAGACCAACTCGCTCAATAATGCCTCACAATCAGCACTCCATATTATTTAAATTCGGACATCTGATAGAACATGCCAATATGCTCCGCCGAGCACTCTTGCACTTAGCGGCTGGTATGAGCCGATGTGTCGCCATGCTAAAGCACGTATTCAATTCTGTTTAATTAACTCAAATTGAAGATAATACACAGTTTATGCATAAGGTTGTCGTCGTAATGCCTCTTCAAGCTTCCGACGAAAGCGGTAGTGCAACAAGTATTCTGCTTCTGTACTGCGCATGCCTACCATTTCATGCTACTTGGCACACTTCTGCAGGCAAAAGGGACAGGTGCGCAACTCGTACTCCTCATAAAAGACGGCGTTTTAACATACGAGATAGTGATGACCATGCACTAGGCACCTGGTGTATGCGTGGCGACTATCACATGCAGGAACGGACCACAGCAAAAGAGACATGCAGGAACGTATTAAAGAAAGACATGATCCGTCCGTACCTTTTCGTTTGTATGCGCTGTGAACCTTGTGCCCGTGTAATGAACCCGACGAACCGGATACGGAAAGAGTTAACAAACTCCAACGGTTAGTCGCAGCAATGTCTCTAGAAGCCAATTGACCTCTACGCCTGAATTTAATGGCTTTGGTCTTTCTAATGTTTATCAGTTCCTCAAGTCCCTTTAAAAACAACATAAAAGTAATGCGCTTGTGCGATTGCATCACAGATTCCGCAACCTCTCCCGCTGACTCCTGTGGAAGAGCCTGTTCTTCCACAGGAGCAGTTCAGTTTTAGGACGGCTTTAGCCACGTCGTTCAATCCGTTGCATAACCAACTTGCAGAAAATTGCTTTTTCAATGTGCACTCTAACACCACTCCCCGACAGAGATTTAGATCTCGTTTGTCATCACCATGCCTACCCTTGAATCGGAGAGAAAATCTTGCGACATGCCAGATTTTAGGCATTCACCCCCTCTTCACAAATGCATTAACGAAATTACGAACAGTGTCCGCCAAGAGAGGGGGTGACTGGGTTCAGTGCTCATAGAAGACCTAATCAGGCCAATCGTTCGCAATGACGCACCAAGTTTAGAGATTGAAGCGCGCATTGAAGTTTGCCTTTGCTAATTTTGGCGCAAAACTCTCTTTCTTTCTGTCCCAGGTAAGTAACTACTTGTATGGTCTGAGTAATAGTTGGTTTCTGATTGGTTAGTAGCGGCGGTGGCTTAGGCGGCTAACGCACCGTACAAAACGGGGCATTGCCATGCCAACCATAATTGACAGACAATCGCAAGTTCAACCTCCGGTCTTGCTGGTATATTTGTTGGACGTGGTTGTCATTGCCCTGCTGCTACATCCCTCTGCGGGAGAAAAACTATATGAATCCAATAATAACGCGATGACGATAGATGCATTTAGACGCTATCTTTAGACGCAACGTAGCCCATTACGAGCGTCAAAATAAGCATAAACATGCGGAAAAAATTATTATTATCTAAATGATCACTCTTGTTGATATGAAAAAGCTGGCACATCGTTTAAAATAACATGCGTCGAATTATACGTGGTCGAGGTAGTACTGCTGTCGCAAAGGTCTCGTCAACCCGAATATGCTTTGGTAATTTTCTCACGATATGCTGCATAAGAAGCCGTGCCTACTTGTTTTGTCTAGCTGAGACTCGCATCAGAAACTGAGAGTTTAGGCCCAAGAGGTAAGTCCACGCCTATATACGCTGCGCTCATCAGCAAGTGGCTTTCTATAATTAGAGTACGACGATGAGGGTTTTCATGTTCGTGATACGGATAGCAGAAAACACCAAGAACAGTCGTTACCAACTTCTAGTAGAAGAAACGCTTAATAATACTCATCATAACGATAAAATCATGCTACTCAATGCTACACCTTCTAAGGGCTTGCAACACATAACCAACGTTGAACTCCTTAGAAAAGTACGACTCCACTGTAATTTGGTAAGAGGTCCAACGTCGGTTCTGTGTTGCAACCCCTATGACTAATTCATATTAGTCGCCAGGCTCTCTCGGAATTTCCCAACCTATCACTCCAGGCAGACTCCGAAGCATAGGCAATGCTACTAATAGCGGAAAGCTGGTGTCTAGCTCCCCCCAGTCTCGCAGCCTCAAGCCTTGTCGCCGTAAAACGCGCGATAGACCTCCCCCAAGGCGGGAACAAGTGGCTAAGGTCGCAATTACACGCCACGGCGACCGCGCCGGCAAACAACAAGCATGCTCACAGGCTGTATACGCAAATAAGGCCGTATCTCGGCACAAATAAGGCCGTATAAGGATCGTATTAGCAGAATCATAAAAACAGTGGAGAAAGTTGACGAGACCTTTGCGACAGCACCACACGAGGTTGCTCTGTGCGGCAAATAGTCGTAACCCTAGCAGGCAAACTTTTAACCAAATCCATAGGGCACTAGGTCTAGGATGGTACGGAGATCGTCAATCTAGCCCAATCATATGTCGGCCTCGGCGTTTCCCAAACAGACATACTTTAGGTGTTAGTGATGGTAATACCAAGCAAAGCTACGCATGTACGCAGATCTTTACTGGAAGGTTTTGGGAATACATGGAGAACACGCATCACTAGCTGCCAGCGGTGCCTGAACTATTCAGGCTCGGTAATATTGGAATTTCTTTAAAGTCGTAAAAGAAGCGCCTCTGCCGTTCTCCTTAGTTCTCTGTCAGGCTATCTTGCCGCACATTTACAGGCAACCAGACAGGGAGCCTATGCTATCCGGGCCCCGCGCCGAGGTCCGGACACCACGTCCGAGAGGTCGGACGTGTGTTGAAGGCCCTCGTTCCTGCCCGCTTTGACGGATCTACAGGAACAACTACTTATTTGCTGTAGTTGCCACTAAGGTTTGAAACCGATTAGGGCGGGCGGGTCTTCTAACAAACAATCTACTCGAGAGCTATACGGGCCTATGCGGGTTATTTTCATATATTAACTTCAGAGTGTACATGCAGCCTGCATCGAAATAGCGTGTTAGGTTATCATTATATGTCTATTTGTTCGTTAGGTACATCCTAATGCTATAAATAATCCAATATATATATACATTAGTTGATATATTTATTTATTAAGTATATATATATATATATATATATATATATATATGATGGTGGAGGAGTTCTCAATTTATAACGCACTGCGGCGCATAGAATAGAGAGCCAGCGCACGGAAAACGCCTTTATATACCGCATAAAGAGTGGGAGGAGGCTGGTATGGAGTGAAGCCTGCAAAGCCGCATTGTTGTGTGATATTATTGATTAGTTCAAGTCTTTCAATTTATTTTGGTAAACGCATTATTTGACTTCTACAGCTGTTTATTGTCATATCGAAGAAGCTGTCAATAGGATCAGCGCTCACAAGCTGCGATCGTACCCGTGCGCCTTTCTTCTGAAATAAAGTTGACAGCGACGGAAGGTTCACAGCATTCAGCTCGATTGCACATCTTCTACAGAGCCTTTTTAGGAATCTTCTCTGAACGCCTTCAATCGTGTGTATGTGTTTGCACAGGTATGGGCTCGAGATGGGTGAGCAATTCAAAAGTCTAGGTACACAATTGCTTTATACAGACGAAGGCCCCTTTGTGGCGATTTTAAGCGTCGATGTGGTAGTCAATATAAACATTCGCGTTGCAGTAAACCATTATATATATATATATATATATATATATATATATATTGGGCCCAAGGACATGTGTTTGACTGGACGCGTCTAACCGAAAGAGCCGGCTGAGTATAGGAGTGTTCTAGCAGAGCAGGTCGTTTCAAATACAACAAAGCTAACAACAGGATGATGGGCAATATGTCGGAACTACCCCAAACGGATCGTCGAAGCCTCGAAATTCCTGCGCTTGAGCCTGTCTGCTTGTCGGGCATCACGCGGGCAACGCAACCTAGAACGCTGACGACTTTTCCTCGCGAATAGTAGTACACAGTTAGCTGGTCCACCAAACTGACCAGCTATGTATACGAGTAAGAAAGACACCGGGAGCGGCAATCGGGGTGTCGTCTGAATGACGAATGATAATATAGACTACAAATCGAGTACACAGAACATTGCCTACTAATAGTATGGTCATTGAATACACGATTAAATCATAATAGTACAAATCGTCGACGATAGTTTCGACGTGTAGGTGTGTTGAAGCATTCCAAAACTGTAGCTACCGCAGGCTGCCGCTGCAGCGGCAGCAGCAACAGATCACGCGGGTCCAGCTGTAGGGAACCGATGCACAAGGTGATCTTCTCCCCTCCTCTCGCTTTCTCTCTCTCGCTCTCGCTCTCTCTCTCTCTCTCTATATATATATATATATATATACAAATACTTACTCATTTTTTTCTTTATAACTCTATCTGAAGAAACTAGACGAGCGTTGTTCTCTGGAGTTATCAGGAGTTCCGCAGTAGTTTGCTCAACAAATAAACCGGTCCAGCAATCACACATACGCACATATAGAGGGACTCTTACACACATGCAAACAGAACGTGTATAGCAGATGCACGTCGGCGAGTCTAAATCTTCTGGTTTTTTCGACTGTTCTACCCGATATGACATGGTAAGGCGTGCGTCTTACCATCCATCTTCGTGCGCCGAGCCTGCTCGCCCGGTTGATCGGTCAATATGAAGAAGCGGCGAATCAGCGAACAAGTCGTCTACATCCAATGAACAAAACAAAAAATAATGGGTCAAGCAACTGCGGCCGAGGATGGCGCAACAAGCAGGCTCCTTCGGCGCACTCGAATGTACTGCGTTCTTCCTGCAGTCGTCGTCGTCGTTGTCGTCGTTGTTGTTGTTGTTGTTGTTGTCAGTAACTATGACGAGAATGACCACGAACAACAGAGAACATTTAACGACATAAACCAGTACCATAAACAACGACAGCAGCAGCAACAACAACAATAACAACCACAACAGCAGCAGCAGCAATAATCAGCACTTTTTGAACAATCGTCTAGGGCCTCTCAAAAGAACGGCGAACATTAACGCCCTCGACACCACCACTCCAGCCTACAGCAGTGATGGCAGCAACAGCAATTACAAGCACGAACAGTAGGAGATTTCAAAACAATCTGTCACCGAAGACTACTCGAAGCCACCGTCACATAAAAAGAATGGTCCCCGTTTAAGGCCAACGCCCACAACACGTTAACACCAATAAGGTAAGACGTATGCAAAAAAAGTCTTGGTGTGAACACGTTCATTTAGACAAAATTGTAATATGAATTGATGGTGGCGTACTGCAAACATGACGCGGGCTGTTTCGATGACTTATTTCGCCATAAGCCAGACAGATGCGCTTTTGTATTCCATTGTGCGACTTGTTGGACTACTTGATTTAAAGTTAAGATCAGCGGTAGGCAATATATATATATATATATATATATATATATATATATATATATATTATAGACTTGCGCAATCGTCAGCGAGTTTAAATTACGGGAAATCTCAATAGCGACCATTTTATTCAAACATTTTTCCATGACAAAAAGTCGGCATCTGTTGTGCGCATGTCGTTGTGAGCATAGATACGCGTTTCTTCCCTCTTTTATTTACACTTTCTAAAAAGTGAGGACTTAAATAAATTAATCGTTGTCTTGACTTCCAACTAAAACATCACTGTAATTTGCATATATCCGATGCCTGACAATAGAAAACGATATAAGGTAGTGAGTGTTCACTGCCTAACTTGCTGATGTATGTTATTATATTAGAAACCAGAGCGACTGCATAAGACCGCGTGTTGTTATAGTGAAAGCCAAAGCCCTTACTTTTATTTAGTTAGAGGCGTATTTGGTTTGCAGTGTAGTTTTTGGCAGCAACAGACCGTAGTCTGATGATTAATCATCCGCTTGGGACCGACTAGTCCGCCTGTGAACAGCTCAGCATATGAGAGCTTGTCTTAATTCGGTTGACGATACGAAATCGCCAGGAGTGCCTGCTGACCGGAACCTTGTCTTTGCTTTGTCACCCCAGGCGGACTAACTGACTGTTGGCAAACCTGACAACAGTTATTGTCGAGTCAACTGCAAATTCTTCCACGAGTTCTAGATGGTAAACGTTCGGTATTGCTGTCTCTTCGGATGTCCATGTTTTTTTTTGAAGATTTTTTTGCAAAGCTAGTAACGTAAAACAATTTTGACCTTCTCACTAAATATGCCCCAGCCCTCTGATAGAACAACAAGACCCTAGGCGCCTAACCTCCGACCACTGTCTAAGCCTGATCTTCTAGTAAACAACCGCTTCTGGCTCGTCAGTTCGGACGACTCTCAAGAGCGCAAAGAGAAAATAAAGATTGATGAATAGAAAATTTTCCGAATATAGACAAATTCCACTAATCGAATGTATTTTACATAAATCAAAAAACTTGAAACAATGATTACATATTGTTTATTTCGCAATTATTAACAATTATCACAGCAGTGAAGCGCTAAAAAGGAAACCTCTCTACTTGTTGACTAGGTACTAATAACATCTTAACAGTATAATAACAAATGACGCCGTAATAAATATTGTTTCGCACTGTTACCGACAAAGCACCTTCGTTCTTACCAACGGGTAAGAAATACTACAAAAGCTTAAATACTAGTAAAAATAAGAAAATATCCTCATTTAAGTCACTTTAAAGAATTATGATTATATATCAACATTTAGAATAAAAAGAATGCACGCAAAAGCCTACGACTGATACTAGAGCAGCTCTTATCCAACAGAGAACGGATGAAAACGACCCCATTAGTGAAGGAAACCGCAAGCCGTGCATATCTGCCAACCAGTACACGATCTCTCAAGGTCGTCACGCGACGTCACAGTTGTAGCGCTTCCTTAAATAGCTTATTTAGGTTATTATTAACTTCCTTGATCGGTTTTTGGCGCAAGTCCACTCAGCCACGGCTCCCCCGTTCCCAACTGTTGCAACTGCATCTCAGACTCACTCCGCCATGAAGCCCATTCAGAGCACGACCTACATCAAAACGTCGCCTGTTTTGGCCGTTCCTCAGAATGCAGTCGACGAACTCCAAGCGAGCAAAGATGCAAATCTTGGCAACTCATTTAAGGGCTGCACGACGACCCCACAGCGCCACCTTATGATCGCGTTCGGCGGTCACTGCGTGGATGTCTTAGTCCGAGCCACAGGTGCAGAAGTCTCTTTTTATTAATATTATTATTATTATTATTATTATGACTGTTCGCCGCTGTTCGTGTTAGGCACTGGAGCTATAAAAGTGCACATAAAAAAACGATGGCAAAACCCAATCAGCCCAAATGATCTACGCGACGTCCTGTATTTATAATTATCATCTCATTGTCTAGACCGGCTCTATTCACGCGTCTCTATCTGCCTCGCTATGTGCGTGCCGGGGGTTCATGATCGTGTTCTTTCTAGATCGCGTACTGCGTGCGTCTTCTACCTGATACCCCACCAGCCCTTCCCTACCTCTTTGAGTCTCTGCGGCGAGGCCGGCTTACAGATGAGCGCGGTGGCATTCGCGACAACGGCAAGATCGTTGACGAACGGACATTCCGGAGACAACTCGTCCGAGGGCAATTCGATGACATCGATATGCAGCTGGCGCAGAACCGCACAGTAGGCGGCATGTTCGCGTTTCGCCTGCAACAAACAAACAAACAAGACAACAAACGATGAGAATAGTTTCGGGGCAAAAACACTCGTAAAATGATGGTATCGTATAGGTGCACACGCGAACATTTTCGACTCTTCACTGACGACGACGGCATCCGACACGTATAGAGGCTAGTATCTGCACTAATTCAGTGGATGTTTCAGGCTATCACGCAGGCCCACAGGCTATCAGCACTTTTTTAGTATTGTTCCGAACATCAAGAAAGTCTTCCATCTCCCACAAGTGAGCTGGCCCGCCTTGCACAACAACATGTTCTATCGTTGTATATATACATGGCAGTTAGTATACGTGGGTGTCAGTATCTCTTCTCCAATAACTCATCAGACCACATACCGCACAATTCGTGCGAATTCTGACGTGGTGAGGCTTTTCGCCGCCATACCAAATATAACAACTCCAATTCCATCTAAAAATGTTCGTCACTGCCCTACTGCCTGTCCAACCACGTATTGTAATTTCCTTCGAGTAGATTTAGACTGTCTTTCTCTAGAAATCCCAACCCCTTTAAGAACCACAAACTTTACATTAGCTACCGTGCAAAACCTTCTCTCGCCTTCTCCTGCCACGGCCTCTTTTGCTCCGTTGAGTTTTTCTCATCATCGCTCAAAACAAACCCACAATGCTTGTACGACTGTTCTCCTGTACGTTGTGTTATATATATATATAATGTGTCCGAGCGACATTTAGGATTTTGTGAATCAACGAACACTGCTATATATATATATATATATATATATATATATATATACATACATACAACAATGTACATATTATACCACACTAACTGGAAAAGACAAGAAAAGTAAAAATAACAAAGCCGTAATCTTTTGTAAACAGTTCAACTCGCGCCGTTCGCAAAATCGTTCAACATATTTCGATTTGGCGTTCGACTGTTGATTGCCTCGAGGGAAGGCAACGCAAATTTGATCAGACGCGTTGGATCGAAAACTCAGAAGCAAACAAAAAGCAAACTCAGCCGCTTATCGATTTGACCAGACTAATCCAATGACACGTTTTCTTTGTAGACGGTTGAGTATTGTCGCAACGTAAAACGATGTCGACCACCCTGTGACACTGATGACACACCAGTGACAAATGAAGTCTAGAATTATGAACACGTGTGTACGCTCGCGATGAACCAACAGAAAATCTAGCAAACCAAACGAAGATAGGCAAGAAGAATCCTTTCGAGGCTGACTCTCAGCCAAGATTTAACGTCCATGGGACTGCTTTTCGTTGCATTGCTTCATAGACGGACCCCCATAAATACAAATGTGCAACGGTGGGGCTCGAACCCGCACACCTATGTGTTTTCTCCGGTCGCGAGGCGCAGACGCATGCACCCACCACGCCACCGGGCTCGACAGGCAAGAAGAATCCAGCCGGCATCCAACGAGCGCAAACACGTGGCCGATTCGAGACAACAGAAAAACAACGGCTGGCAACGTTGTGGTCTGCAGGTCTGTCCTGCTGGCGAGGTTTGTCTGGTGGCCAGTGAGATGTCGCAGAGACCCAGAGAGAATACTGCTAGATGTTCGCGTAGATCGCATAGGATCGCACTGCAGACTCCTATGACGACTGTGACAGCGGTAACACCCACAAGAGCCTATGAACGCAGCTGCAGTGGCAGCACACTCCCTGCGACCGGCGGCCAGCCGTATTGTACCTGTATTGTCGGAGCGTCCGCGGCTTGCCTATCCGTCCAGATTGCGGTCGTCGGAAGCAGCTGAGATGTGACTGAATGCCTAAACGACGCGCGCGAGGCAAGAACACGTCGCCGACACATATAGAGGCAGATGCTGAACGGGTCGACGGTTACGATTGGTACAGCTCTACAACTCTAATTATGTCTATGACTATCACACATACTACGAGGTGTGTTCAAAAAGTATCGCGACTTTTGAATTTTCGCGGGTTACGTATATTCGAATTTCGATTTTTTGTGGCGTTATGTTGGTACTCATGTCTCTCACTTATGCCGACAAGCTCGGCCATTTTGAATGTTCACTTAATTGTTGACAGCTGCTTTGCTTGCACGTGTTTTAGATCGTCTTCGATTTTTACCTATTCAAAAAAATTGATCAAAGAACCTGTATCAAATTTTGTGTGAAAAACGAAATTAAGTGCGCGGATGCATTCCGAATGTTGACTGTGGCATACGGAGAAGCTACCTTGGACCGAAGCAACGTTTATCGGTGGTACAAAATGTTCTCAGAAGGCCGAGAAGATGTGAACGACGAAGAGCGTGCCGGACGCCCGAGCACTTCAACAACAGACGAAAAAATTAATGAAGTGGAGAAAATGGTATTGGCCAATCGTCGAATCACCGTTAGAGAAGTTGCTGAGGACCTAAACATATCGATTGGCTCGTGCCATTCGATTTTTATCAATGATTTGGGCATGAGACGGGTCGCCGCGAAATTCGTACCAAAATTGCTCAATTGCGACCAAAAACAGCATCGCATGAACATTGCTAATGAGATGTTGGACTCTGTCCGCGACGACCCAAATTTGCTCCAGAGGGTCATAACTGGTGACGAATCGTGGGTTTATGGTTATGACGTGGAAACCAAAGCTCAATCATCTCAATGGAAGCTGCCGCACGAACCAAGACCGAAAAAAGCGCGCCAAGTTCGGTCGAATGTGAAAGTTTTGCTGACAGTTTTCTTCGATTGCAGGGGCGTGGTGCATCATGAGTTCTTGCCACAGGGTAGAACGGTCAATAAGGAATATTACCTGCAAGTTATGCGCAATTTGCGCGAAGCAATCCGCCAGAAACGCCCGGATTTGTGGAAGAACAAAAATTGGCTTTTGCACCACGATAACGCCCCTGCTCACACATCGTTGCTTGTGCGCGAGTTTTTGGCCAAAAACAACACACTAATGATGCCGCAGCCACCGTATTCCCCAGATCTGGCCCCCTGTGACTTTTTCTTGTTCCCTAAACTGAAGAGGCCCATGAAAGGACGACGTTACGCTACGCTTGACGAGATAAAGACGGCATCGAAGGAGGAGCTGAACAAGATTAAAAAAAAATGGTTTTTTGAAGTGCTTCGAAGATTGGAAAAACCGTTGGCACAAGTGTATAATATCTCATGGGGATTACTTTGAAGGGGACAAAATAGATATTCATGAATAAATGAATAATTTTTGAAAAAACACAAAAGTCGCGATACTTTTTGAACACACCTCGTAACTATTAGCACATACGTGGGCAGCTACGGCCAGCTCCATGCTACCAACAGCTCTGCTAACAACACCGCCGCCCGACCCGGCACTGTTTCAGCCTCTTCGACCTACTTTTGCTTCTTCTTGCTCTGGTGGGCCGCATTCCGGATGATTTCGGACTCATTCGGACTCATTGGCAAGCATGCCTTGCATCGCCATGATCCGCTCTCAAATCTATCCGCAGCGCAACTGCATATACAACCGAAACAATAACTACACATGTTTTATTATTAAATCTGTTAAGTTTGACAATAACTGAACGCACCAACACATGGCAAGCTGAAACAGTAACGGGACGAAACTCATCAAACCAAATCATAGAAAGGAAGTTTGATTTGGCTCTACTGGAAAAAGAGCGAACAATGGAGCGGATAGAACACTGAATACGAGTGATACATTTAGTAGATACTAGTAATAATGTTAGAATCATTCTGGAAGAGTATCCTGTCAAGTACAATTACAGTATAATGTAATAGACACACGACGTATAGAGTTTGTGTCTGTGCCTTGTATAGAGTTGCTTTTGTTATTACTTTCAGCTGTGGTCTTCCGGACTCAAATTTGCCGCTTGTGGGGTGGCGACTACCTCGGTAGTACAGTACTACATTCACAGACCTCCTCTAAATATTCACTTGAGCTAGCCAGGCCCACCGACGAGTCTGTTGGCCTTTAGTATCGACTCTGACACGTTGGCAGCAGTTGGGCTGAGGCGTCACAGAGACTTTTCGTTAAAGACCTTTATCGCTTCGTCTGTCGTATGTAAATGGCGCTAACGAGAGTTCCTCTATCTGCGGCAAGGACGATCGGTCACACCACTGACCAAGACGAGCAGGCACGCAAAGTGCAAAGCATAGGTACAATTATAGCGACGACCTTGGCTATGTATATATATATAAATGTACATATTATATGTACTTTGCGTGCCTTCTCGTCTTTGTAGTGGTGTGACTGACTTACATGTATATATATATATATACATATACACATATAATATATATATATATAGATATATATATATATATATAGATAAATATATATATATATAATAAATATATATATATATATATATACATATATATATATATATATATATATATACATATATATATATATATACATATATATATATATATATATATATATATATATATATATATACATATACATTTTTTTAAGACTTTCCGTAAGGCTATTGCCCGTGTGCGGTTGTTTGAATTTGAATCCACTCCGGCATTTACCTTGTCTAAATTGGAAACCACGCAAACCAATTTAAGAATGGCCGGTCTGGGTCTTGAACCCAGTCCTCCCGAATGCAAGGCAAAGGCTTTGCCACTAAGCCATCTGGGTGTTAATAAACCATACTATATATATATATATATATATATATATATATATATATATATATACAGGTAGTTCAACAAGTTCTTAAAATGAGCTTTTCAGAATTCGAATTTTGGCGCGCTTTCACCGCTATTGGAAACGGCAACTTTTCAAATGCTAGCAGTCAAAATATTATGGTGATTGGCCGTTGCGATTTCGTTTGATCGCTTTTCCCGTGCAACGTATCGGCGTGATTTTAAAAAATGGAGAAAAAAAAGTTTCGAGTGGTTATCAAGCATTTTTATTTCAAAGGTTGGAATGCGACCCAAGTGAAAACTGAGTCAGACGAGGTGTACGGTGACTCTGCGCCATGTTTTGCCACTGTTTCCAACTGGATTAATGAGTTAAAAAGAGGTCGCAGGAGCACCGAGGATGAACTACGTTCAGGACGCCCAAAAACGGCAACTGATGAGGAAAACGTGGAAAAAGTGCGGAAAATCGTTGCCGCGGATAAGCGAGTGAACATTAGGGAGATAGCGGAGGCCTTGGGGGTCAATTTGGGTAGAGTGCATTTCATCCTGCACGAAAACTTGAAGATGAAAAAGCTCAGAGCAAAATGGGTGCCGCATTTGCTCAACCAAGGCCAAAAAGACGCGCGTGTTTCCGCTTCACAGCGAAATTTGGCCAAGATGTCGAAAAATCCGTCGGATTTTTGGCGCAGATTCGTGACCGTCGATGAAAGCTGGGTCCATCACTACACTCCCGAGACCCAAGAAGCATCTCGTCAATGGTGTGCACCTGGTGAAGGACCTCCGAAGAGAGTGCGGACAACGGCATCGGCCGGAAAGATGATGGCTACGGTTTTTTGGGACCAACGTGGAATAATTCTGGTCGACTACCTTGAGAGCGGTAAAACGATCACGGAAGAATATTATGCAAGACTGTTGGACTGCCTGAAGCAATAACTCATCGTGAAACGGCCCGCTTTGCAGAAGAAGGTTGTCCTGTTTCACCAGGACAATGCTCCCGCACACAAGTCGCGGCAAGCAACGGCAAAACTGGCCCAACTGAGGTTCGAACTTATTGAACAACCTTCCTATTCTCCAGACCTGGCCCCCTCTGATTATTTCCTCTTCGGACATTTGAAGAATAGTCTCGGTGGAAAGCGTTTTTCCAGCAATGAAGAGGTTAAGGCTGCTGTCAATGCCTATTTTCAGTCTAAAGACGCGGAATTCTACTCAAGAGGTATAAATGCTCTGAAATCTCGGTGGGAAAAGTGTATTGAGCTTCTCGGGGAGTATATCGAATAAGAAAAAATTAAAAACAAGATTTGGAAAATTCTTGGTTTTCATTCTAAGAACTTGTTGAACTACCTGTATATATATATACCTGGGTGTTAATAAACCATAATATATATATATATATATACGGACCCTTTTAAATAACTAAAATTAAATCATTAAACAACGGGACACAAAATAAATGACTCAACACACGTCGCAAGAATGGCACTCCAAGTATACATAGTGTATATATATACAACCAATCGTTAACAAGTTATTGTCTTTATCGTTAACAACTATTTTGACCGAATTCTAACTTTAGTTAATTCTCTCTCTCGCGCTCTCTCTCTCTATATATATATATATATATATATATATATATATATACATAGTGTGTCTCTGTACGTGCGTGTGTTTGCTCTACGATTATTAAGCCGCCGCCGTCGTCGTATGAGTGCATGAAAAACAATGCCAGCTAACCAGCCAAACAGCAACACATTCGTCTCAATAAGACGAAGATGGTGAGTTGACGGTGGCCGCGGTGGTGACGGTTGTGGCGGCAGCAGCAGCAGCGGCGGCGGCTTAACGTGCCGGTCACGCCCACACACACGCAGACATGCACGCATAGCACCGTCGTCGTTTGGCGGTCACGGCCGTCACGTTAAAGGCGGCGCGCCCGCCTGTCACTGATCTACTAGCAGGGACGGGGAAGGGCGGGATGAGGGACCGGCACGTCATGCATGGAGGGCCGAGCACGCTACCGTTGTTGTCGGACGTTATGTTATGGACGCCTATCGTCTATCGAAGCGGCTGCGGCGACGTCAGTGCGTCAGCGTGTATCGAAGCGTTCGGCAAACAGAGGTGCTGTCCTACTCATTTCAACAACAATAACAGCGACAGCGACAACATCAACAGCGGCGACAACAACAACAACATCAACAGCGACAACAACAGCGTCAGCAACAGCAACGGAGGCCACTGTAGTTAGTGCCACAGAAGCTGCCTGTTAACAAGCGGATCGGCGAGCGGCGACGGGTGCGTGGGTGGCTGGGTCGGAGGCAGGCAGGGAGGGAAGACAGATAGATAGATGACAGTGCCTCCCGTTATAGTTCACAACAGCAGACAACCAAACAATCAGCCAGCCATGCCGACAGCAAGAGTATGCGAGAATAGCATATATATATATATATATATATATATAGAAAGAGAGAGGGAGAGAGAGAATAACAAAAACTTTAATTGTGAAGTCAAAAAATAGTAAACACTGTAAATATATATATATATATATATATATATATATATATATTTGTTGTCTTTTTTTTAAGATTTACCGTAAGGCTAATGTCCGTGTACGGTTTTTTTCATCGTGTCATGGCTATTTTTTAATCCACTCCGGCATTTACCTTGTCCAAATTGGAAACCATGCAAACCAATTTAAAGAGTGGCCGGTCTGGGTCTCGAAGCCAGTCCTCCCGAATGCCAGGCAA
Source organism: Dermanyssus gallinae (assembly GCA_003439945.1). NCBI lineage: Eukaryota > Metazoa > Arthropoda > Arachnida > Mesostigmata > Dermanyssidae > Dermanyssus > Dermanyssus gallinae. The sequence goes on from QVRM01002238.1 coordinate 891,363, forward strand.
AGCCACTTTGCCACTAAGAGCCATCTTGCTCGGTATCTAGGTAAACATTGCATGTTGGTCTGTAAAGGTTTCGATGATTTCGAGCAAGGATGACGAGCGTTAGATCGCGAGGCGATTGACATCCGCCGACAAATAAACAACAACGACAATCGTGACAAAGCTGCTGTGGCTACTACCAGCTACTTATAGCAACAGGCATAGACAACACGGAGGGAGGTCCTTGGAAGAGGTCGTAGTAGTAATAGTAAAAGTGGAAGTCGTCGTACTGAAAGAAAAGGGAGAAGAACTAAGAGGAGAAGCGCTTACGTGACGAAAACTCATCCGACCTGATCCGAGCGAAGTGACTGCCCATCAATGCGCATCATACGCTGATCCATTGTCGTAGAGCAATCCGGCATCTCGCTATTTCATGCATAGATGCACATGTGTACACATGCATTCATGCATACGTAGAGACGTAAACGCACACCCGCCCACGCTATCCTCAGCGATGACTACACGTCTCCTTTTCTGATACAAAGGAACGATTATTTCTTTCTACTAACTATCCCGGCCTTGAGCTAAATCTCCATATTATTATTATTATTATTATTATTATTATTATTATTATTATTATTATTATTATTATTATTATTATTATTATTATTATTATTATTATTATCATTATCATTATTTATTTAATATGTTTTAGAGCAATACAGTTGTGAGGTGTGAATGTGTATCCTCATTATTTTTATTATTATTATTATTATTATTAGTAATCTCTTAATAGCAGATTCAGCAGTAGTGAAAATGCGGCGTGCCATGGTTTCAACGCTACAAACCAGCGGAACCGACTAGATTGCGGCGTGCAATTGAAAGTTGCGGACACTTGGAATGCCTTTGCTGGGGCAAGCAAGCCTCCATTAAAAGCAGGAGGATCAGACGGAGCACAGAGACACACACACACATATATATATATATATACAGGGCACGATTAAGGAGGAGAAGTTACCGGCAGTTTTCACATCCGTGTCGTAGGTTCTGCTGTTTAGATGTGCTTAGTATGATGCTAAACACATACACCAAATCAAAGTCATCCGTCCTTCAAACGTCTGAGCGAAGATCCGAAATACAACAACAGATTATTAATCAAACACTCATAGACTACACAAAGGTCTCTAAGCCAAAAGATTGGCGGCGGCGGCGGCGGCGTTGTGATTTACAGTGATCCGGTTCGAAGCCAGCAAAACACAGCAAGGCATATATGCCGCCTGCAGTCACGTAGCAGTGTTTGCGTATTCGACCCGTAGCAGCGTGCCAATCAGGGCGGCGCCGTCTTTCTCCCAAAGCAATTAGCTATTGTGCGCATGCACGCTTCCGAAGAGTCCCTAAAGACCAAGTTGCTCATTTGCAAACCTATGATAATGAACACCGTTCTACTCCTCTCTCTCTCTCTCTCTCTCCCTATATATATATATATATATATATATATATATATATATATATATATATATATATGTTCCACACAAAGAGACACAAAACACGCAGTTATTTTCGGCAATTCGGCAAAAACCTGTTCACATCGTCGATGTCACTTTATTCGCAAAGCACGTATATCATTGTGAGGCAACGCAACAGCGGGTTGACGACTGGATCTCTTCGAAATCTGCATTACTACAGAGCTTCCGTTAAACCGCAGGCCAGAATGTATTCAGGAGGTCGTAGATGAAACGACATGAATTCGAAATTCAAGCCGGCACGACCAGAAGACGACGACGACAACAACAACAATAAAAATTATCTCCGCCAATTGCTATATACATAAAAGCGGCAGTACCTCGAGCTCTGCAGATCTTTTCTGGCGCGTCTGGCGTAACAACAGGAGCAGCTGCAGTAATAAACTGTGTTCAAATCAATCAGAGGCATCTGGTGGAAAATTAAATATCTCGGAAAGAAGCAATAAAATTTACAACAAGTGACCCCGAATTGGCAACCACTGTTGCCCCTGAAGAACGCATATATGTGTAAAAGCTGGTGTAGACGGCAAAGTTTAGTGGATTCTGTCACATGTGGTCGATGACAGCCGGTCTCTTTAAAATAATAAGACTTCACAACTGCAAATAATAAAAATAATGATAATAATGATAATAATAATAATAACCCACGCATGACTACACATGCACAAATAATACAAAGTTATGTTTATTAAACGTGGCTCGGCTTGCAAACAATAATAATAATAATAGTGAAGGTTCATTAGTTAAATTAAAGTTAGTGTATGCACCAAAAATGCAGTGTGGCGATTTGCTCATCGAATCTAATGGAACATCCACTGGTAAACTGCTCAAATTGATCAAAGTGTAACGTTATATCTGTCAACTCGAACATTATATCATAACAGTGCACGCGACATGAGAACTTTTTAAACAAGACCGCGTATTAATTGTATACACATTTACAACCTTGCAACATTGCAAATATGTTATTTCACATATTTACAATATTGACATGAGCCGGTAGTAATTAAGTCATTACTACCGGCTCACAATATAGTTACCATTGTGTTGGCCCAAAATTGCAGCCAGAAAGAAATTGCTTTTGTTTTTTCTCAAAGTGGAAAAACGGCGAACGAGAAGCTACCACGACGAGGTTACCATAGCGCACAGGTGGTCGATCGTATGCGCGTCGAAAACACCCGTATAGCTATATTCCTAAGCGAATAAGTTAACCCAAAACGTAATGTCTAGAGTGCGCAGCAATGTTAACACGCGTAAACGGTATTGTGCTGTTCGGCTAGTACGCCATTGAGGTGATGCGAGAAAATATAAATCGTGCCATTAAAGCATAAAATACACGAGAGAGCTAGGGAAGCGATCAATGTTTAGATGCGAGGTCGAATCCACGGAACATCTTTGAGGGTATAAACTTTTCCCCGGCAATTAATGATACGAGTAAAATAATAGTGCGCAATGGCACAGTCATAAACCTCGATTGAAATATATATATAAATATATATATATATATATATATATATATATATATATATATATATATATATAAATATATATATATATATATATATATATATATATATTTACATATATATATATATATATATATATATATTTATATATCGTTAGGTATTTAAACAGGATAGCCGTCATATCGTCATTAGCATATTTCTCTTGTTTGTCGCAGCTGTTGTTGGTACTAACCTGTTCAGTGCTTTGCGTGCCCGTCACGATGCTGGTCAGCTTGCAGTAGCTTTCCGGCACGCGGCAAACAATAGCGTGTGTCGTCTTGCCAAGCGCCATAATAAAAAAAATAATATCGACAACAGCGTCCTTTCTTCAGATCGGTTTTGCTTCTTCTGTATCCTGTTGTCCTGAACTATTCTTATCCACCACCACCACCACCACCAGCACCACTTCCTCGACGTCGTTAGACACGTCGTCGCCGCCGTCGTAGTCGTCGTATTCCTGCAGCGTCCGACGTGCCGAAGTAAAACCGGCCCCAGTTCCGTTCCGTCGGGGTGGGAGGGAGGGAGGAAGGAAGGGTGTCTTACTTTGTCACGAAACCAACACTCAACACAGGACACACAGGTCACGACTCACCAGAAACTTGAAGGCACGCTCACGTTCACTATTGCACACGAGCTGAAGCGCGATGGCCACAACAACAACCATAACAACAACAACAACAAGAGCAACAATCAAGTAAACATTGTCAATAGAAAACAACAACAATATCTGCTGAAAACAACAACAACAACAATATCTGCTGAAAACAACAACAACAACACAGCAATGACAGCAACAACCTGTACTACAATAATAGCAACGCCTACCAGCAATCTTTGATCAAACAGGTGTGACAGCCCTCCTTGTTTCTGCTGTTGTTTGACAGGTTTTCTCGTAACAATCGCAGCTGCTCGATCAGCAATAGCAACAACATCCGCGCCACCCGAAGCAGGACCGCTTAAGTGGTTGCGCTGTAATTGTATAGAGTAGTGCGGTGTGCTCCAATAGTAAGTTGCAGGTTTTACAGATTTCGAAGCAACAACAATTCCAGACGATGGCGAAACCCGTAACGAAACCCGGAGTTTAACCGGAGAAAGAGGTCGGAGTGCTAAAACCAAAGAACTCGGGACTCTCAGGACTCGATGTTTTGCCGCGCTCCTCAGCGCGAGCTTACCACGTTCTCTCTGGCCGCCGTCTGTTGACATCCGTCACGTCAATCAAAAGCACAGGCGTGGTGGTTGCGTCTTTGGCGGCGACTGCGCACCTCACGACCACCATGAAAGTCGACTTTTCAGTTTCAAAACTTGTTCGACTTGTTCTCCATGTATGGTGGTGTAATAATGAGGATGCATACAACGGTTGACCCACAACCAATCATTCACCTGCGCCAGTTAGACTTCGACCCTAGACCACGCGAGAACTTTTTACTGCCACCCCCCTACACTACTTGTAAGCAGGTGGCAGCAGAGCAATGCAGAGATGTCCAACTCGTCCCTCTAACCCAAGACCCGTCGACCCAAGCCGTAGAAACAGCGACAAGCGGCGAAACAGCAACCTGCAATCTTGAGTGTATGGCTCGATAAGCCCCCCTACAGTTATGCACGGATAGTCGAGCCCAACGGGCCCCGTGATGAATTCGCGTGCGCCTTGCGACCGGAGGAGAACCACCAACCCAGGGTGCACGGGCTCGATCGCCGCCGTTGAATACACATTGATATTTGTGGAGTCCGTGCCTTACGAAGCAATGCGATAGCAGAGCGCATTCCGTGGACGCAACGAAATCCGTTTGGCCGGCCGAGAGTCAGCGTGAAAAAGTTTTTGCTTATTAACGGGTAGCAAACAGGTGGCTTGACGTGAAACGCTGTCAAACGAGAACGCGCTTTCAAACGAACACCAAAACGAAGACAAAGGTATGTGGGTGGAACAGGAGCAGAACAAGCGATATACGAACTACATCGACAACAATGATAACGACGACAACGGTAACGACGACAACAACAACAACAACAACAACAACGATTCTGACAGAAAGAACACCAGCCAGTAACAAAGGAACAACCAGCAGCAGCCAAGACAAGAATAATAATAAAAACAATAATCATAATCAACCAGACAAGCAAGCGTACGACGAAGCGATCGTTGTTTCTTAACCAACTTTTGACTGTGACTGTCTCAATGGGGTTCTGATGGTTAGCGATATTGTCGTCGTCGTCGTATGGTGTAGTGAGAGCCAGGTTCGTTTGCCAGGCGGCTATTTTGGCGCGAGAGGACCCGCCAGTACGCCTCTACTACCGCGAGCACACTGAGCATCGAACGACCAACCAACCAGCCTGCCAGACAGACGAATCTCTCTCTGTTCTATTTCCACTTCTGGCCCGGCCCTTTTCATGACAACACTTCCCCGCTGCCGACTCTTTCTTGTTGTTGTTATTGTTGTTGTTGTTATTGTTGTTGTCGTCGTCGTGTTTTTATTGTTGTCGTTTTTTGTTGTTGTTGTTATTATTGTTGTTGTTATTGTTGTCGTCGTCGTTGCGCACAACCTGACGACCAGGAAGGAGAAGTAGCAGACGATAAAAAAAGACCAAGGGTAAAAGAATACGACGACGACGAAACAGTGGGCGCGCGAGAGCAAGAGGCGAGACCGACGAGAAATTGAGAGGAGGCCGGCCTCCTGTCACCGGGTGCCGGGAGAAGCAGTCAGTCAACGAGCAGACGACTCCTCCAGCCGACAAAATGCAGACGACGACAACGGCGATTGCTGTCGAGGGTCTGCCTCTTTTTCTTTGTGAAAGTTTCGGAGTTCGCAAGTTTGGAGGGTGCTCCATCGATCACCCTCAGCACCACCGTTGTCTATAATTTTTGTGCTATAATTTAAAACACTATTATTATTATTATTATTATTATTATTATTATTATTATTATTATTATTATTATTATTATTATTATTATTATTATTATTATTATTATTATCATTATCATTATTATTATTATTATTATTACTATTATTATTATTTATTCAATTTTTCAGTATTTCCCTACAATTGTGGGACCCAAACGTGTACCCGCGTAGGCTCACCCCCCCCCCCTTCTCAATCCATAGAGCCGATGATAGCGGAAATATTATTCATGTTTATGAGCGGTGTTACATGGTTCCTCCCATGCCTATAAGCTGGTCTTATATTGCTCAATACCGTTTATGGACACTCAGCCGCAAGGCGATGATGTCATGTGAGCGTAAAGAAACGGTGAAATTCAAACTCTGCATGTGCTTCATATATATATATATATATATATATATATATATATATATATATATATATATATATATATATATATATATATGTTTATTAACTCTATTAACAGGGGACTCTATCAAAATCCGGTCTTGGGGACCGGGGAAAAACGACTCCCGGTAATTATATTACGAATCTATCCATCATTGGTACCAAAATTACCTTTAAATATATATCAAAAAGAATCTTATTTTTACGAGTTCTATGCCACCGTTAATTATATGCCCTAAATTGTGTATAACTAATAAAAAAAATTATGTTCATTTAAAACAAGTTACAATACAGTATTTTAGTAATCACGTTTCCTTATTTTTATTCTTTTTACTGGTACTTAGTCTCAGTTGTATCTGTTTATTTTGATTTCTTAGCATGCTTATTTAGTAGTTCGTTCATATTATCAATATATGTAACCGGTCAGCATAAGTCATGTTGGCCTATTTGTTTTGTTGTCAAATTTCAGATCGGATAGTGTCTAAAACTTCTTAGGAAATGGCCGTAAGGAGCCGATGCTACCTCGTCGCAACGGTATGTGATGTAATAACAATGATTAAAATATCCCCTTTAAATAATTTTTGAATTCGTTTTCGTCTTTGCGAATATGCATTTTTCCAGAATTACATACGCGTAAGAAACACAGAAAACAAGCATGTGTAGATGATCCATATTCCTCGTCAGAAACATATATATATATATATATATATATATATATATCAAACTTTTCTTTAGTTTTTATTTTATATTCGTTTTTAATATATTAATATATATATATAGTATGCCGCGCTACTGCCTTTGAATTTTGTTTTCCGTCCTCGCCACATCGGCTGCTACGCAGACGCCAAATTGTTTGCCAGTAGGGGGTGAGGGGCGCCGAGGAAATCAACCTGCAAACAATAAACACCAGCTCCTGGCTTGACAACATGATAATAAGGTGCGGCGGCGCTCGATTCGTTTGTCGTCGGTGTTCGGCTATTGTTGTCAGTAGTGAATCATCATCGTTCGTCGAATGTGTGTAGATTGATATCATCGAAGAAGCTATCGAGCGGTGTAAGTGAGTAAAGTAAGTGTTCAACAAACAGCGGCGACAACTTGACGGAAAAAGACGGGAAACGCTGACGGTTTCGAACTATCCTTGTATGCCTGTTTGAGTGAGTGGGTAAACCAGGTGAACTATTGAAACTCAAGTTTTTGGTTGACTCTGCGTGTTCGGGTTGTCGCCGGTGGTTCGATCTGCTGTTGTTGCTCGAATTGTTTTCTGGTTCTCTTCTTCTTTGAACTGTCGAAATTCTTTGAGCGATGCTCATTGAGAGTAGAGAGCAAACCATACACCGCTGAGAGTCAGCGGCCATGCTGCTGCTCCTGCAGCTGCCTCAAGGACTGTTGTTTATTAAAATCCAGGGTTTGCCCTGGATATCTTATGAACATGTCGGGACCCTCGGTGCATTGAAGATATTTCTCTACCACACGGCGATTTCAAGCCCAAATGGGGAACGGAGGATCCTCTGGAATTCAAAACAATCTCCTTAAAAAAAAACCTTTTAATTCCAGACATCTCAACATGTTGACAACAGCACTCTTGACACTGGTACATTGAAGATATGTCTCACGGCGATTCCAAGCCAGTACGAGTCGGAGACGAAGAATGGTCTAGAATTCAAAACAACCTAATGTTTTGTAAACAAACCTAATGTAAAACAAAACACCGAACTCGAGTGTAAAATTTTCCAATACGAACAAGCTTGTAGCAAAGTAGTGTAGTTTCGATTCGACGTATGCATTTGTTATTATATATTATTATTATTTTTTAATTATTATATATTACTTTCTTATGCTTATATTATATTTGTTTAGTCTGTGAATGGGGTTCCGCTGCCCAGACTGGTTTAACAGACAAACAAAGCGGTTTTATAGACGGGACTTATAGGGCGTGGCAAATGAGCTGTAAAAATGTAGCTCTCATTTTTAATATGAGATCATATGAGAAACCTTCTATTCTATATAGTCTTATCTATTAGCTTTGTTGTGTCGCCATACATAGTCCGTTGAAGTGAAGACCTGCTGCTGCTGATAGCTGACTCCTATTGTCATCTGGTGAAGTAACGTCGCATCGCACACCTGAGTGAACTCCGATTTTGGAATGGTCATGAATCATTCGAATGCGGACCGATCTGACATCAACAGCTCTACATGACCGATAGATCTTCGTAGATGAGCTCTCTGTTTACCATTGCGATTAGTTGCCGTCGCTGGGGCTAATTGTTACTTCTGTTACTTTTTCTCGGATTATTGAAATATATATTATAACAATTGTTCGAGGAAACCGCTTGCGCTCGTTGTTAGTGCTGCTACTACTATTACTTCTGCTAGTAATGCGATTGGCGACTTAAATTAGCAACTGTAAGTCGTAAGCCGTCAACGGCAAACACGCCAGCTATGGGGCAGTCGTCCCCCGTTTCTGTCAGTTGACCTGCTAATACAACGATTACAATTTTTGCCATGTTGCTTCTGCTGAGAACTTTTGGACGCACGTGTGTTTCTTTTTAAGATTTTAAGAGTAAGAGAACACTTACAGAACACGACCACCCAGCGAGTTGTTACGATATACGTTATCTCCTCGTTCTCTGTGTCTTTTCATCAATCCGTTCGCTGCACATTCGCTACATCCTGCTCTGCAGCTAGATGGTCGAGAAAAACCTTCCGAGTTGGCAACAGTGACGAGTTTGATTAGTATTTCGCACTACGTCCCGTTTGTCGAGCCCGGTGGCGTAGTGGATTAAGTCTCCGCCTCGCAACCGGAGGAGACACATAGGTGCGCGGGTTCGAACCCCACCGCTGCACATTTGTATTTATGGGGGTCCGTCTATGAAGCAATGTGAAAAACAGTTCCGTGGACGTTAAATCTTGGCTGAGGGTCAGCCCGAAAACTTTACTACGTCCCGCGCCACGTATGCTGGATCTGAACCGATACAATTTCTTATTATTATTAATTATCTCTACAATTGTGTTGCGGTGTTGCTTGCTCTGCCTGCACAGGGGATGATAGGTAGCCAGAGAATGATATGTCCGTAATCAATTCATTATGCTGGTTGTCAATTGAAATATTCAAAATGTAGTTGATTGGCCGTTTACGACGACGACATCCTCGTCTGAGAGGTCGATTTAAAGGTGTGTTTTAGACAATTTTCTCCATTCACATGCTTGTGCTTCGTGTTGTTGCTCGCGTGTCGTTCCAGACTTTCAGAGAAAAGCCCGGCGAATCGTAGACTCGAAGGCGGTACGGCGACAACGGGGTAACTGTACACTGTCGCTTTGCGGGCAGCATCGTCAGCTTGTCAGCACCTCGCAGCAGCAGCAGCAGCATCAGCAACAACCACCACCCTTACCAACAAGAACCCTGTCACCAGCTGTCTCAGCGCTCGGGCGTACTCACAAGACGAACAGCAGACTGAAGCGTGCGGAATGGCCACGAACACGCTATCCTCGGCGTTCCGCAAGCTCGACATCGACCAGTACAATGAGGATATATTCGTCGACGAATCCGGTGGCGAGTCGGCTGAACTCGTCCAGACGCTCGGCCCCGATGAGGCCGAAGTGAACGCGCTACTCAACAGATATCCTTTTCCGGTCCGGCGACTGACCCGAGTCTAACGAACGGGGCTGTCCGCACACAATGCAGTCATAAACGAGCATGACGAATTATTATTTATATATATATATATATATATATATATATATAGGTATATATACATATATATATATATATATATATATATATATAGGTATATATACGTACATATACATATATACGTATAATATTGCGTGCGAATATTTTTATACGGCGCGCCAATTTTCCCATAATAGACAATTTAGCGAGGGTATGTCTCTCATAATTAGAATGAAAAATTTCCCGATGCGGAAAGGCTCGTAGAAAAGTAGCGTAGTTTGGATTCGACGTATACATTTGTTATTATATATTACTTTTTTAAAATTATTTTATATATTTTTTTAAAATAATTATAAATTAATTTTATTTTAATGATTATATATTATGTTTTAATGTTTAGCAGACTAGGAGTATTACTAGTATAATATATGAAGCGGTTTTATAGACGGCACTTATGGGCGTGGCAAATGAGCTGTAGCGCATTGTCTGAATGCCGTCTCGTATTGGTAGTCTATGTAGCGGCTATCTGCGTGCATGGGCGGGTGGACAGTGGCTCTCAACATCTCCACAAAACCTGTTACTGTTTCTGCAAGTAATGACGCATAGAACACGACGCTAGGGAAGTTCTTGTGGGCTATCGGACGGTTTGTTTTGCTTTCTCTGTCTTATAAAATTAGTATCGACCGACGATTCAGTCACTCCTATTATTATTATTGGTAATATGGTTATTAAACACTTAAGAGCGCATGTTATGCATGCATACATGGCATACACATAAGTGTATGGTGCTGCTATTCTCCAGTACCGCAAACTCACCGTATTTATATGTATATATATATACCTGATTCATGAATGGTAGCGGCCCCGTCCACTATAAGGTATGAGATATAGGCCGGCCTATTTCTACATTTATTGATGCATGATATGGATTTCTACATATCTCCGCCGATCTGTATCTCTTCTTCTCTAGCTCGGACAACCTGAGAAGTAATGTTTACGCGGTGCCTACCCATATCACCTTTACTGGATCGAGCCAAGAACTGCCTCTGTTAGTCTGCTACGTGGCGATTTGTCGCCATCACCATTGTTTTTTCGTTCACCGTGTTGATTTGGTGTCTTCTTAAATTAAGTTAGTTTGACGTAGCGTGCCTGAGTTCCGGCATGCTACATCATGTATTGGAGCATTCCAAAATGTTTATATAGAAGAAAAGGGGTATTTTTAATATGAGATATCTCTCTGTCTTGCTCTCTCTCATCTCTCTCTCTTTCTAGCGACTGTCATTCTAGATATTGGAACATTGCTATTATTTATCGAAGCATATAAACCAAAATATATATATATATATATCGTTGTCGGCTAATTCCGTTTCATGTCTTCTCTAACAGGAAAATAATGACATTATCAATCTGCCCGCTACGTAGTCTTGCTCTGTACGCTAACGAATATCTCTTGGGTCAGCATGGTCCATTTTCAAGAGTCAAAGAGACAAGTAGTATGATGGCATTTCATACATTTTGCATAAAACGTTTAATATTGTATTTTTTTACAATGTTGATGTTAATATTGCATTGTATTTACCATATGCATTCCAAAATTGTTACATGTATGTTATAAATGTAGACAAATATGCCAGGTGTTTTACAGCACTTAAAAGTCGATATGGTGTAGGATATTTTTCTTGTTTATTGAAGTGTTTACTATTTTATTATGTTTTGTTATTATTTTAGCTAGAGCACATAGCATTCTGGGCGAACTGGCGGCAGTACAATTAGTGAGACTAGACAAGGATTCAAACCTACGTTAGTACGTTGTCTAAGTAAGCGCAGCGAATACCGCATTGGGTACAAAGTTCGATGAGCACCTTGCAATTTACCTTAACGTATCCCTTCAATCGCTGATTTGGGCCTGCACGTCAAAGGCCGCCGAAGCACTGAAGATCGTTCTCAAGAATGCACCAATCAACGCTAAGGGATTCGAAGTAAAGGTATGAAGAATACAGCAGGCGTGTTACTAACAAAACCAGCTTTTTTAAAACTAAATAATCATGCATAATGTTTAGTCAGTGAGTAATAATGAAAGTTATTATGGTTCCCGCCATTGCCTATCTGATTATACTATGGTTATTTAACTGATAATGGGGTGCAAACAATTGCTCCCCAGTGAACGTGACGACAAACTACATTAGCCCTATGTCTAGACGCAGTTAGACTATGGCTCTGCACTAAATCTATATTCTAATAATCTACATTTGTTTCCTTTGAAGCAGCACAAGCATTGAGTTATTGCTTTGCAGCGTTTGAAGTGCCGGTGCATGTGGGAGTAATCTAGTGAATATTCTCATCGTTTGGGCATTGTCGTGTACGATCGTTTGGGTTTGCCGCGTGATTTTCACAGGACAAGGCGTTTGCTTTAGCAATGAAATGCATGCTGGCCGTGCGCATGTCGGAGATGGACGCCTTTGTGTCGTCACTTGAGCCGGACCTCGTCGACACCCTGATGAAGTACATCTATCGAGGGTTCGAATCACCCGCAGAAGGCTCGTCTGGACATCTTCTGGCGTGGCACGAGAAAACGTTTGCACAGGGAGGTCTCGGAAGTATCATGCGTGTGATGACCGCTAGAAAATCCGTTTGATTTGGCGATAGGAACTCGTGCCGACCACATTTCACAGTCATCACCGTGTCATTTTCATAACTACAAACACCCAAACATCGCTCGTCAATGATCACCTTCGTGTAGGACGTAATTGGCCATCCACTAGTTGCCACTTCATATTGTTTCGGGGGTGGTAGATGATGACGAATCGTGCTGATCATATAGACTCACCTATAGCAGAAGAACAACGAGCGGACTGGGCATATTCTAGCTCTCGCCTTAGGAGTATGCGAAAAAAATATATAAAATTATAAAACATAAACTCAACCTGTTTCAAGTTTACCTAGATTACCATGTATTACTATCGGCGATGTAAATCTTCGGTTTCGACAGAACAGAATATCAAACAACATCAAACATACTGGCTTGAAACGAAATCTGAGCGATGTTATGTTAAAAACGCCATCAACAAAAATGAATACCAAGCGCTTCTGAAGACACGCGAATATTGGTTGCTCGCGTACCAGGAACGGCCAGCAACAATGATCGAATATGTACCATTATTACCATCATATATGCGAACTACTTAATTAAAGAGGACATGTTACAACCGCCATAGACGTCTGCAGACATTGTTGTCTGATTGTCTCTATGCATGTGAGTGAGTTATTAGGACAAACTATATATATATATATATATATATATATATATATATATATATATATATATATATATATATATATATATATCTATATATATATATATATATATATATATTATATATATATATATATATATATATATTAAAGTAAATTTCCAGTAAGCTGCACTCAGGCCGCTATTTCCCACCGTGATTGTGTTTACTGCAAACTATACACAGTTATCCCTATATGCATATGAGTGAAAACGTGTTAGGTCTAACCAAATTTTTGGCGACTACATATATATGTATATATCACTCTTCACACCCAGTATGTCGAAAGAACGGTTGTATGACTTTTGACTTTTTACGAGATGCTTGCCCAGTTATGGTGGGCGATTTTCAGATGAGTCCGTTTACGATAGTTAAATGTTATATAATCAAATATTTCTTTTCCTGGGGTAACAATTCCGTGTAACCATTGACCATCTCCTTTGGACGAGATAAGGATAAACTAAGAGTGATCTACGGCACCCTAAAAATATTGTAAGAATATAGTTAAAAGGCAGGGGACGCCTGAAAATATAACGAATGTGCAACAGAATATATTTCGAACATTGCTAAATACCGAACATTTTGTAAGTATAAGCACATAAGTGACAACCGCAAAATCATTTTTGCATTAGTGGTGAAGATATCGCCGATTTAGAGCCAAATGTTAAGCCTCCGTGTCATCTGTGGAGGAGAAATGCCAAATGCACCGAAAGCGTACTGAGCTTCCACTGTAGCGTGGCTGTTTTCTATTTATTGTCGAGGACGTGAATGTTGCCTGCAAGTTGTGGCAATGATATAAGACAGATCGCCTATTTACATTATTACTATGATAATTCAAAACATAATTAACAATAGCAATAAATAATAATAGTAATTCCCTCAATGGTTTGTTATCATTGTTCATTTATATATAAATTGATATATATATATATATATATATATCAAACAAGTAGCAAGTCAAATACATACGTATATCTAAAAAACTCAGTAGCGTCTTCTTTATTGCTCGTAATCTTGTACTTGAATTGTCCTTTTTGTGAACACGCGTCAAATGTTGCCCGTCTTGTCCACTGTCCAAACTGACTGCCATCAGACGCTCTTGACAGCTTTCGCAATTGAGCAGGTAGCCACCTGTTTTGTGCCTACAGGATCGCTCTATATATATATATATATATATAAGATATTCACTTATCAGTCACTTTGTCAAAAAAATAGGATCTCTCTCCTCGCCTATCATTCGACTCCTCTCATCTCTCCTCGCTTCGTAGAAGTATAATTTTAACCCTATATATGGACATGTCTGAATTTTACATGCGTCTACAGTAAGTCTACAGTATGGATGTTTTTGAGTGTTGTAGAGTCTTTTTCTCTCTCGTCCTCTCTCTCACACACAACTCACACACTATGTGAGTGGCGGTTATAAAATGTCGACGGAATGAATCGACGCGAACAACGGTTAATTCTCGTAAAAACGCGAAGTTTTTTTTTAGTGGCGTATCATCGTCATTCTGTCGGGAAGAGTTATTTCGTTCAGCTAGCGATCTCAGCAGTACCACACAGTTGTACCGTCATCTGGTATCGCAATAAGCGTTGCTTGATGATCGACGGGGTTGCGGTCGAGAATTTCCGAACTGAACGCATCGACTGAACGCACGCCTGTGCACCTGTTATATGTTTGCCTGCGATTTTGAGTTGCGGCGGCTGTGGCCTGTAGACGGCCGCGTTGACACCCTCCACGGTTAACTTATCAGGGCATGTTTCACCCCACAACCGAACGGGTGGGGTAGCGAACCAGTTCCGCCACAACCTGTTTGGCCCGTGCAGGGGCGTCGTCGGCCGGTAACGGCTGCTATTATTGTTACTACTACTGCTACATCTGTTACATGCCGGAGTAAGCAGGTCCGCCTGGACCTTCGGGCACGACCCAGTTGATATTCTGTGAAGGATCTTTGATGTCGCACGTCTTGCAGTGAATGCAGTTTTGCGCGTTAATCTGTAACCTCATATTTCCGTCCTCCATGGGTACATATTCATAGACACCTGTTGGAAGAAACCGATAATACAGAAAAACGACAATATTAGGTAACGGCCGCACAAGTATGCTAGCACCCAAAACACGAACAATTGTAGTCTGTACTGAAAAGTTAAATGTTGCTTATGCTTAATATTGGCTTATATATATATAAAGTTTTCGGGCTGACCCTCAGCCAAGATTTACCGTCCACGGAACTGTTTTTCACATTGCTTTATAGACGGACCCCCTTAAATACAAATGTGCAGCGGTGGGGTTCGAACCCGCGCACCTATGTGTCTCCTCCGGTTGCGAGGCGGAGACTTAATCCACTACGCCACCGGGCTCGACGGCTTATATATATATATACCGCAGGCTTTATACCAAAGCTTTAATCAGGTACTTACCCGTTATATTAGCTTTATACAGTGTAAGTTCCTGTAGTAAATCGAGGTCATAGCAATTTGCCTTGATAGGATTATATTGTGCAAATAGTTCAAGTGTCTCAACGCAGACACGGCAAATACATGGAAGTGTATCACAATTGAGTAAGGACGCTATCACTGCGACCAAGAAAGCACACATATGGTTGTGATAGAATACAATGAATAAATGCATATACATACCTGTGTCATGCTGAACTGACCACTATATTTCGTGTTCTCAACAGATATCCGTTTGTATTGGTCCGACTCAATTGATAATCTCAGATTAATCTGGCGACAACCTGTTGGCTCACCTGCTGGACAAAAGCGTTGCTCGGGGCCGTCGAAAATTTTCAGGTTCCGATCGACGGGTACAGTGTCATCTTTTAAAGTTAAGTGGGGCGGCTGGTTATCCTCGTGATTCGTACCGGTGAGCGAGACTGACGCTAGCAGATCGAAGGAAAGCACACCGTCAGGCTTCGGGTATTCGATCGGAGTACACTCCACAGCGGGCTTCAACCGCTCACTGTCTTTGCCTGTTGGGAAATGCGTAAACCACAACATATGATTATATTCTCGTATATATACAGTGTTTGGCTCGGTTCGGCCAGACTTGAGGGGTCGCAGATGTTGTTAAAAATAATGTTTTTAATGGCATTTGAGGGCACGAGAAGCGAACATGTCTTGTTTAGAAGTGACGTGAAGAGAAGTTAGTAAATTAATGAACAAGTTGTAATAATATTAATTTAGTTATGCCAATGTGGCTGGCCAAGCTTTACTTTACGAATTGTGCGATTGCAATTAAACGGCTTGTTCAATAGAAAAATTGAACCAGCGTGATCGGCAGAAAATCCTGTTTCGTCTGAAATACATCCAACTGGCGAAAGAATGCCATTACGCTCATAAAACATAGATTCAGGCGGCAAATGCGCATTGAATCGAAATAATGTTGGTGTAACCAAATTGATGGTGGTTCGATTCGTGATATGATCGTAGTAAGCCGTTCTCCCCAGCCGCCCGATGATTTCATTCCCGGATTTTCATAGGGTTTCCATGTTTCATACACATAACACACAAGTAAGTTTAAATTTGTAATGCCATTCGTCAGTAAAATTTCATCAATCAAAGAGTCGACTATTGGAAACTGATATTATGACAAACCTCCATGCTTTAGTGTCCACGGTTCCATGCCTCTGCCAAATAGGTAGAAAATGCCGGTGTAGATCATTGTCCCGTAAACGCCGAGCGGGCTGTGGAATGAGGGCCGGATATTGCGAACGGCTTTAAGCTCCTTGTAGACTTGGCTGCTCTTTAGAGCCTCCTCGTAGTTGTCGGGAGTGACGACTCCTCCATCTTCAGATGCGAACAGCTTTTCGCAGATCGCATCGGCCGCAATGATACCACTCTTCATTGCGTTGTGCGTCCCCTATACAAAGGTCGGGTTGGCCACATTAGCTAGCAGCGACTACTATCATATATATATATATATATATATATATATATATATATATATTATACTTACAATTTATTTTGAAACGATCACAATGATGAGAGGTAAAAGCTATTTTCTTCACAGTGATTGAACGTTGGAAGCACGTGATATTTCGCATACTGTTGCAGGGGCGTGGCTTTTGCGTTCACTGTAAAGTGTAATGTCCTCAACGTTCGACAGTTGTTTGGTAAATGTATGCTATTTTCAGTTAACGGCTACTGATGGCGGTCACTCTGCTTTTCTGGCAGTACATGACTGCTCTTTCACTTCAGGGGGCGACTTTTACTCAACAGAGGCTCTAGCTTTTTGACACGCTTCTAAGAACATATTTGTTTAGAATAGAAGTCCCATTACTGTTCTCTGTACATTCATAATTCTAAGCGACTTTTAAGGTACTGTATCATGCTATTTAGTTCCGTCGTGTAGTGGCCTTGCCAGTGACAACGCCATTGCGGGCCATTTATCATTGCCGTTGGTAATGCTTCTGCTTTTCTTGAGCAGACTCTTCTCAAGACTTCTTCTTCTCCTTCGTGTCACTATTATTTGATTAGCAATGTAGTGGTGCTGTTAAGATAAGTCTTATTTACGAACCTTGATCTTAGGGACATTCATAAAACCTGGGGAGCATCCAATGAGGCATCCGCCGGGAAAATACAGCTTCGGGATGCACTGCAAACCACCTTCATTGAGGGCACGTGCTCCATAGGCTATCCGGGTGCCGCCCGTTAGCGTCTCGGCAAACACAGGGTGATGTTTCATCCTCTGGAATTCTCTACAGCATAAAACAAGTAGTACACACTTATGTGATTGTTGTTAGTGTGGCCTAAATATGGATCTTAAATATACATATCGTGACCCTATCAGCTAGCAAAGTTGGGGCGAAGTTGTTTATTCACAAACAATGCGCGGCCATAAACATACATAAATACAATACTAATTTAAACGGTATGGTCAAGGTACATATGTGCAGGGTTGCCACCGTATGCACAACAACAACAATGAGCCTTCAGTCAGCACACCAGAGAAACCCCACGTTTAGTCAGTAGCCAAATATATGACCTAACCGTAATTGTAGAATCGTAATAATAATCGCCCATGTGGTGCCCAAACTAAGATGGAGTCATAGAACGATAATTTCAGAAAACACTGAATACATTTGCCACGCAAGCACTAATAAGCGCTAGTACATATTTTATAACACTGCGCCCAATGGTTCAGCTCAGCAAGCATAGACACACTAGCAACATTTGCGATGGGACGGATCTTCGTACCGGTACGGCGATATGTATGGATTTGTATAATCAAGTCCAACAACCATTCCAAGCGAGACAAGCGGTCCTTCGTCCAGATGGTACATGAACGCACCGCCATACGTGCTTTTATCCAGTGGCCAACCGACAGAGTGCACCTGTAGATGCAATATAGATAGAATGAATGTATCAGTTTATATCGCTACAGCATGTCTAACAAAACACGGCAACCGTTTAGTTCCCATGAAAAGTAAGTTTTTTTCGTTAAAAAAAAAGACCCCCCTTTGACTAAATAAAGGTGCATTTGATTTGATTTGAAAACGTGACAATTTGGCCTAAATGAACGCGTTCACGTTCAACATCTACCAACCTTAATGTGCACCATTCTACAAGCGATTCTACTAGAATTGAGACGACGTTGCTTCGCTTGACGCCAATGTGACGTCCGTTCTGACGTAAGAACGGTGTTCTCTTGTTCTCACTATACTTCGATCAAAAGATCCGGCAGTTCCGACTAACGTCTCTGGAAGGCTGTAGGCTCTTCTGGGCTTCTTCAGTTATTTGTTTTTCGTCTTGTTTTGTAGCAAAACTATTGCCGATGAGGCCATATTGTCTCGAATAGCTATGATGTAGAAAGAATTGTGTGTATGAGTTGATTAGAACCATGAGACTTACCACTCGGCCGGGATGATGTTTTTCCGGGTCAATTTCCCATAGTTCTTTGAGGCCGATCCCGTACGTCTGCGGCTCGCAACTCTCGCGGAGGTTAAACTTGCTAAAGAGCTGCTTCGATAAGTGGCCGTGGCAACCCTCAGCGAGTATTGTGCACCTAGCTCTTAGTTCCATGCCACGCTCGAAATTGTCCTGAAAAAGTGCAACAATAACTTAATAAATCATTAAATATGCGTCGCTAATCGGTTTAAATACATACGGGACCTGCTCTCAACAATATACCTGCTATCTCTCTGTTTACATATATATATATATATATATATATATATATATGTATGAGGGGGTTCAAATAAAAAGGTGAACAGGACTAAGCATGATTTAAGTCTTTATTCAAGGGTAATAGAGCACAACTATCCCACTGTTTCACGAGCCGAAGAGTTCTATGTTCCCAGAATTCCTGTGGCTGTGACAAGCGCTAGTCCTCCACCGTGTCCTTCAGTTCATCGTCCGAGTAAAAGCGCCCCCTCTGAGATGCTTTTTTATGAAACTAAGGGAAGTCGCCGGGTCAATAGTTCAACTACTGTGTGGACTCGACACTTTTAACAAATGAGCATTGAGATAATGGGCCGTCGCTTTCTAACCGAAGCCTCACTGTGGCTCCTACAGTGGTCGACAAAAAGCTTGAGAATCTGCGCTCATATGTAGCCCGGCTCGAACGACTGATCGTTTCGTACCCAGCTCTTGCGTTGTCCACTTATAATTCCACGCGTTATCTCCCAGAACGGATAAGGACGGGCTGGACTCGAGAGTGAGCCAAAATTTTACTGTACGCAGATGATGTAGTAATCTTTAGTTGTAGCCTTTTCAGAGTAAAACGAGCAATGGATCGGCTAGTTACATTTATGGATGAAAAGGGCTTAAAGTTTAATTGGGAAAAGACAGTAGCCATGAAATTTAGAAGGGGAGGCTGTCTGGCCAGGGGTGGCGTGCTTCAAATCAGGATAAAGAAATTAAAATGTGTAAATAAATTCACATACCTAGGGCTCACGTTATCAACGAGGGGCAGTAGTTTTCGATCACACATCCAAAGGAGGGTTAGGAAGGTCACTACCGTAGCCGCGGCAATTAAATGCCCACATATGCTTTCGGTCGATGTAACTCTTTTTAGGATACAGATAGCGCCAATCGCCACATATGTTATTTCATTAATGTGCGATAAGGTGGGAGTAGACGAACTGCGTTTAATTGATGGGGTAAGATTTTCCTTTCTAAAGAGGGTTTTTGCGCTTTCAAATACATGTAGAAATAGGGTGGTCCACGTGTTGGAAGGTGGCCCACTGCTGACAAAAGAGCTGAAAAAAACTGGAATCTAAAGAAAACGTGCGTCTTTGACGTTTATATGCGAAACTGGCAAACCAAAATTAGCAAGGTAGGCATAGAAATGTATGGGACAGCAGCAATGAGAAGCACTGGGTGGAGGGCTAGCGGGGTGAAAGATCGGCATTTAACAACGGCCCTTGCAGCCCACGGATTTCATTATATTCTATGCAACGTGGAAGGCTTCCATGAACCACAAAACGAATATCGATGCAAAGAAGGCTGGACTAAATGTGATAAATACCACGCCGTGGTTTGTCCGGCGGTTCGGTCCATAGCAGAACTGGCAAAACGCTAGATTGATTGTTGTGTCAAAACACTGTGATGTAACATAAACACACCTACCCAGCCCCGAACAAATAATAATAATAATACTCGTTCTTAGCCTTGACGAGGCGAAACTCCTGAAGAAGTTCACGGACGCTTTACAGCTCCTCCGAAACAGCCGCCTTTATACGAGAGACCTGCCCCTCTTTCGCCTCCAGGAACTCTATAACAACATAATTCTCTAATGGATGATAATTGCTACGAAAACAGTAAGGCCGCAGATGGTGGAGTCGCTAAATAAGGTCTTAAGGAACATAATCACTGACAGTGACATAAAGATACGCAATTCGTTCGTATTAGTGGCGTTACGTTTGCCAGCAAGGAGAGAACATGGCTGCTATCCCGGTCGATAGTCCCTAGCGTGAACCTTACAAACTTCGTAAAGGAAGTTTGTCTGCTCGACGTGCTCTCCACATACCTGACATATCCCTAGCAGGATAATGAAAAACGGTACGGACACTAATGTCGCTCGGCTGGCTTCAGTCAAGTTAAGCTAGAACGATGTGCTCGCGGCCGCCGGCATACTATCGTCAAACGCATCACTAAGATTTTCCAAGCTAAGAAACGCCATGGGAATGAAGAGATTTTGCGGGCGAAGTTCTTTGGTAGAGCATCTTAATTTTCACAAAGCAAGACAGTGGCAGTTGTGGGGTCGTTGGTCCGCAAAATGGGTCATCGGGTGCTGGCCGTCTTTAAATGAATTTGTCAACGGGTTCTGTCCATAAGCAAATAAGCTGTGGCATGTTAATTGCATTTCATGTGTGTGAGTAGAATGCATGCAATTTCTCTTTATACAAACAAAGGCCTAGGCCGTCACCTTTGATGTGTATCTCACCTTTGGCGAGCCATCTTTGGCTATTCCGACGTCTCCTGTGGCCACGCCGCACACCTGATCCTCTTCATTGTAGATGACTTCAGCAGCGGGAATGCCCGAGTAGATCTCGACGCCCAACTGCTCCGCCTGTTCTCCCAGCCAAGCCACGACGTTCCCCAGCCGAACGATATAATTGCCATGATTGTTCATCGGCAGTCCGGGCAGGATTGGTATGCGAATTTTCGACGTGTCACTTCGCAGCAGATAGAAGAGATCCTCTTTGACAGCTGTTTTGACAGGCGTCTATGGTCGCGTCCGAAGGCAATCACAAAATAGGAAATAACGACACAGTGTTCCATCATATATACCAGTAGGCAGAGTGTTACGAGGGTCAGTCAAGTAAGTGACAAAACTTCAATAACGGAGTGCATCAACATCATCACAATCATAATGACACCTTGTTCGCGCTTGGCTATGCGTAGTTTAGATAGTTTGCGATGTGTGTAATATTTTCACGTACATTTATTTCTATACGCAAGCGGATGCTAACGTTTATCCAAAGTACATACATCTAGCTCTTTCCAGTTCGGAAATAGCTCTGATAGGGGTCCAGTCTCGATGCAGGCACCGGACAACGTGTGCCCACCAATCTGCGAAGCTTTCTCGATGACGCATACTCGAAGCTCCTTGCCGGCCTTCTCTGCATTCTGAACACAAACATACACACGGTACGGAAAACATAAGCGATAAATTGTTCAGAACAGACTCTTCACCAAATTGTCAAAGCTAACTAGGACCAGATCTATCAGACTTAAACATATCAGCTTAACAAAAACACGCAATAGTGGTGATAGTTCATAATTTAGCACATTTCTAACAGGCGGCTAGAGAATCTTGCTTGTATTCCTCCGCAAGAATCCTAATCCTTCAAAGAACGTTGAACATGCTGAAAACTGAAACGGTTAGCGATCTGTCTACGTCAGTCGACTGTAAACGGTCTGAAAACAGACGCTGTGCATTTATCTGTCCAAAATCAAATCGGCTGGTTTAAATTTAGAGTTAATCATAAACTGAAACGTTGGTACAAGGTAATGCTATTAGTAACAATATTGTGCCAATACTAGTGAGACAGTAGTGATAATAAAATTAACTTATATGGTAGTCAAGGCAACTAAATATTATCAACGCGATGAACGACCGGTTAGCGCTATCATATTAACCTGTTTGAGTCGAATTGACGCAGATAGTCCGGCTGGTCCACCGCCCACAATGACGACATCGACGTCATCAGAAGCCCGTTCCATGTCCACATCTGTAAAACAGTAACACACATATATATATATATATATATTATATTTTTTGTTTTTTGCGTTTTACAATTTGCGTTTATCGGGGTGCACGCACTGCAATTTATTTTTCACAAACAACATTGATCCGAACCTATTTTGCGCGCCAAGCGTGAGAAGACCAGGTGACGTACATTTTTGGCTCGATTGGCTCACTGTTTGTAAAGCACCCAATAGAAAAAAACGTCCTTATCCTCATGAGTCGGGCAACGGAAACCGTCTCCCATTGAACAGTTTTTCTTTCAATAAAATCAGAAAGTTTTACCGAACTATATATATATATATATATATATATATATATATATTTATATGTGTATATATATACATGTATATAAGTATAAATTTCACCTACGCCTGAATATATATGTATATATATATATATATTCGGGCGTAGGTGCGCGTACGAATCTTACACTATTAAAGATTGCACCGGAGCGAGTTTGCTAAGTACGATGAATAGCTTTGTGCTATCGTACACTAAAACATATCAAGGAGACAGCCGCTAAAAATATTTGCAAGCGCTTTTACTTTTGATTATTTAAAAAATCTTTGTCACGTTATGTCAAGCGTATCATTGTCTATACCGTTGAACCTTTGATCAATCCAAGTCATACCTTGCCAGCGTGGATCCTTGTCGCGCGGATGTATCGTATAGTGAGTAGTGATTTTTGGGTAGCTTGCAAATGCCCGGCAGATAGAGCCACTGCTATTGTGAAGCCGTGCTGAAACAAAGGTAAGTATTTCATTTAGCAACGTAACGGTTTAGTAACAAACCATTCTACGGTGCTCAATAAATATATAATTTTGTCCAACAATTAATCTTAATATATTCAGATACATCTGAAATCAGATTCACCGTGTTCTAAAACAAGATGTACGGTTCTAAAAATAATGAGTAATTTTCTGATTTTTTTATAACGAAGATTCGAAAGAAAATAATTGTGGCAATAAATGTTGATGGATTAAATGAAATAATATAATGAATTAAATAAAATAATACAATAAATTAAATAAAATAACATAATGAATGAAATAAAAGAATACAATAAATTAAATGAAATAACATAATGAATTAAGTAATACAATAAATTAAATTAAATATTATAATGAATGAAATTAAATAATATAATGATTTAAGTTAAATATTATATTACATTTTTGACTGTCTGCAGACATATGTTTCAAGAGTCGCGTGCCTGTAGCCTGAAAATAAGATTACTTCGGGTAGACCGATTATTTCTAAATGCACCTTTTATATAAATGCAACCTTCTGGTGTTGCTCCTGTATTCGTAACTATGGTGTACAGATACAAAAGGGCACCTGACTAAATTTGACTTGCTCACGACTTGTACGAATCTGGAGCAAGTAGCATGTGTGTTAGTATTTCCTTGGCCTGGTGAAACCGGAAGTTAAACTCTTCTAGTATTAGAGAGGTCCCAAATACAAAAAGTTACCTTCGATGCTACAGCGATAGTAGTATCACGACGATGGTTTTATTCTAACAGTATTTGCAATGAAAAATGGCGCCTCCTACAAAACGTGAGAATAAATTACCTTAATTCTGGTCATTCCAACACTATCGCATATGCCAACATTTATATAGGTATACGCGATATATTACAATTGGAACAGACCATGAAACGGTCCACCACATGCCGTGTCTAACACTGCAATCACCTTTTACATGAAAAGTTATCAGTAATCACCTAGTCATGTCGCAAAATATCTTCATTTATGAATTACATATTAAGCAGATACGTCCTTATAACCTTAAAAACGCGTAGGGCGTTCCTTCGTATTAGTACGATCCTTAGAGAGTTGCACAAGTGTCGGTCGTTAGGTAGTTCTTAAGCCCCCGTGATACATGGCAACGACTGCGGGACAAGTCGTTAAAGCCATCTCTCTGTACGTCGCAGCTACTCGTATGTACATCTTACAGGTGGCCGACGTAGTTAGGCACCGTCTCCACAATATGTCCTGCTAAACATATATGCAAACATAAAGCCGCTATTTGGTCAATATACATTATATCAGTACATGTATGTTTGAATATATATATATATATATATATATATAAATATATATATATATATATATATAATATATATATATATATATATATATATATATATATATATATATATATATATATATATATATATATATAAATAAATGCATATTACTTTTGTGTCTAAGTGAACGTGTTCACCTTCAGCCTAGAAAAATAATCTTGGTCTGCACCATTTGGTAGGCGATTCCAAATTTAAGATCGCGCTGCCCCGCTGGACGTCAATGGAAGGTCTCTGGCGTAAGCATTGTGTGGATCTCTTGTTTTCCGTAGTCATTTTCAAACGTTCGCCTAACTTAATGAATAATCTTCTAGTCAGGGGGCCCGGCCGTCTCAAATTGTCGAAGGCCACTGGGCTAAAGTTATGGGCCTGGTCAGTTCCTGTGGGAGTAAGTTGATCGGTTCCCAGTCAGCACATATCCTTGTGGTGGCATCATCTATTAAGAGTACTGGTCAGGGCGTGTAGCCAATTGTAGTTACAAGTAATCTAAGTCTGATAAATAAATAAACGAGCATGTTGATAGGCTAGCAGGAACGCGATATATATATATATATTTTTTTTTTTTTTTTTTAATGAGATTATCTTTTCCGGTTGTCTTGGATTTGACTTACAACGGCTTTGTATAGAATCGAGACGAAACGGTGGAAGCCTGCCGTTAATAGTGCAATACAAATGCCCAAATAAACCTCTTAGCAGTTAGGAAATTCGTGAATCAAGATTATTCTGGAGGGTACAACCTTCCTTAATTTTAGAAACATGTCTTCAGAGTCAGAATGTAAACAGTGATTATCCGCTTAGATTTATTACTCACGGAGACAACGCAAAACTTAGCAGACCTAATAAAGCAATTCTAAAACG
This sequence comes from Dermanyssus gallinae, assembly GCA_003439945.1. NCBI lineage: Eukaryota > Metazoa > Arthropoda > Arachnida > Mesostigmata > Dermanyssidae > Dermanyssus > Dermanyssus gallinae. The sequence goes on from QVRM01002238.1 coordinate 917,251, forward strand.
GTAGGCTATCTAATGGATATAGAATGACCCAAAAAATCACGGAGGACCTGAACCTCCCACCGCATAGATTTAAATAAGTTGGCCGTTATTGATACATTCCGTGCCACCACGTGACTCAAATCTTCGAAGACCCTAACTAGTGTGCATCACGCTTTTACGGTACCTCTCTTCCGCGGTAAATGGTTTGATAATTGAACGCGCATTTAACCATTTGACCTACTTATCCCTATTGTAGATGTCCTTAATGTAGTTACGAATATTATCGTTTAAGCTTCGCTCACTAAATAAAATTAACTAACGTTTGCTGCATGATTGAATCGGCGGAGCGAACGGCCAGCATCCCAATTACCACTCTTAATTATATGATAATTGACTTTAATGCTATTAAGGCTGATATTGGCCTTTGAAATACGGCGGTGTCTTTTTTTTCGCATGTAACAGTTTCGAAGTGTTATAGTGAACCCTATGGACATTTGATGTGATTTACCCCTTCAAGTAGAAGCACATCATTGCTAAGAAACCTTATAATCTACGTTCATTAGCAGTGCAGAATATCTAGTACAATGAACTGTCACAACAGATAACTTGCAATCCTGGCTGCGCTTCACTTAGCAAAGCTTAGAAAATACCGCCTAGACATATAAAATGCAATTCTTTTTTCAAGTCTGCCATAAAATGCAATTCTTTTTTCAAGTCTGCCATAAAATGCAATTCTTTTTTCAAGTCTGCCCTATTTCTGATATCTTGTCGCACACTACGGTATTTGCCAAACTTGCTGACGTTGTGGCCGAGGGGAATCAACACCGCGATCCACAGCAAAGCAAATTAAAAAAATAACACATTGTAGCTTCTGCAAGAATCCCGGAAAGAAAAACATTCGTATTCTTCTACGCGTCCTTAGTTTGTTCCGGTCCTACCTTGTCAACGTATCAGCGGACTGTTTATCAGAACAAGTTTTCTCTCCTTCTGGAGTGCCCCAGAGTTCGTGCCTAGGTTCATCTGGAGCCCAGTATCGAGTTGTGCGAAGAGTTTCCACGCGCTGCCAATTAGCTTTAAATCTCACAGCACTTTCAGCCGTCGCTAATTTTCAGCGAAAGGTGGGTTTTAGAACATCACAGTGGCTTGTACAATACAATAAAAAAACTGCCTATTTCATTGTGTCCTTGAATACTTTATACAGCGCCAACTTTATTCACCCAAAAAAGACTGCGTGATAAGATGCTGTGCAGACCACCACGTGACAAATAGGTCACCAGATCATTTCTTATATATATATATATATATATATTGACAAGCGATAGTATAAGTTTCCATTCACATGCTGCCGGTTGTCAATTTTGAACAAAAAGAGTTTGTTTAATAATCGCTTATCCATATATATATATATATATATATATATACCAAACCGAGCAAGATGGCATTACCATCTTGCTCAATGGTGCATTAACATCCAACCCCCCACTATATATAAAAAAAAAAAAACAATATATATATATATATATATATACTCCAGGTGGATCAAAAAGTTGACGCCGACAAAAGCGCCTGAGACGGACGTTCTTCAGAAGTACAAAAATAAGTACTATGTACAGTGGTTTCAAATTGTGTTTGCAGGAGGTCGGACAACTGTGTTAAACCGTCCAGAGAGAATGGAGCAGAATGACTGTACTGTGCTGTGATTCAACTTAACTGCGGCGTAAAGGAAAGCCATATTAAATGCAATACAGTGAGATAACCAACCAAGTGGGTTTCTCCATTTAGAGATATTTTAAGAACTCGAGGATGCACCATGTTTAAGACGACCAAAAACTGCTTTAGATGAAAAAATGTGCTAGCAGCCTACGAATTCGTGGTGCCTAACCGCTGATTGAAGCTGCGCAAAATAGCAAAATAATGGACTAGCAGTATGTGACGCAGTATATCAAATGTTGCATTAGCATTAAAGTCTGAAAAATAATAGCAAATCTAATTATTAAAACTACCAAACGTGCTGACAACTGGTCAAAAACTGAGACGCGTGTTTCCCTTTGAGCCCGTCGGCGTGGTACATTCGCATGTGCCTTGCGACCGGAGGAGACACATAGATGCGCGGGTTCGATCAAGGGTGTACGGGCTGGTATTTAGGTTTAAAAATATAAATATTTTGCTTGCGATATAAAGGTTATCGACGACCCTTGGACATTTGTTATTTTCTGTTATTGACGTCGAAGGCCTTTTCAAACGGGGGTCATCTTTCGTCTATTCACGTCCGTCGCAAAATCAACGATACTATGTATACACAGTCCCTCGGGACAAGCTTGATCACCATAAGCTGTTCGTAACATTTCCAGCACTTTAACACACACGATTTGATTGTTAACACAGAAATTGATGCTCCGATTTTTGCTCCTTAAAAATCACCGAACCTCGTTTTCCCCATCGATTTAAACCAAACTCAAACAATGAACGAAAAAGTCCAAATTTGGCTTGTGTGGAGCTGACGAATGGCACTTCTAAGTAAAACAAGTCGACTTTGGTGGCTTCGGCACAATAAATAAAAAATGAAGAAGAAAACGCTTTGATTTATACGAATCGGAGCTTGAAACGAGGTGGATGTATGTATAGAATTGGATGGAAATTACGTCTAAATAGTGCTTCTACTTTCATAACGAAAAAAAAATCTGTATTATATAATAGGAATTTAAAAACTTTGCCAGCGTACTTTGACTTTGTTCATATACATTGCTCGACAGCTGTAAACTCAAGCAGCCCGTGATCGCAAGAACTTTGTTGTTGTTTTGTTGAAATTACCGTTGATGATGATGATTATGTCATTGCTGCCCGTAATAATCAATCAGTATTCGGATGACGATGATAGTAATGATGACAACGCTACCTGTCGTGCGAACTAAACTTCAACTAACGTTGCGTACTCGACGGCCCGGATAGGAAAAGCCCGCACGGCGGTACGCCAGTGCACAGTATCATCCCGTAGCGGGCGCACGGAACGCGTCGGAAGGAATCGCGCACGTCGGCAATGAGTTGGCGCCGCGATAGGAAAAACGCGTGCGAATGCTTATGGAAAATCGTCGCAATGGGGGGGCAGGATAAGGGGAGGGTGCCCCTGCTTGCGAGAGCGAGCGATTGATCGAGAAAGACAAGCAAGCAACTGAGAAAAGCCGTCCAAGATTAAATCCAATCCATGAGACGACAATGATTCCCTCCCACCGCTGGTGCTATCTACACGTTGTTTTCGTCCGCACATCGTCGTCACCGTCGTCATGTTTAACGCACGATGCCTCGATGCAAGAGTAGGCGCGTTCTCTTCCATCAGAAGACTAACAGATGTGTTAGGCAATAGGTCGACAAGTTCAAGAAGCACGCACATCAACGCATCTCCAGCAACCGGATTACAACCACAACAGCGACGAACACAAATAAGGTAACAACAGTAACAACAACAACAACAACAACAACAACAACCAAAACTAATGTTAAAGAAGTAACGCCCTCTTCCGCGATACCTGACGACCCCCTCCCCGACTCTCCGCCTTCTTGCCTTCTCGATATATGATAAAGCAATTAGTGAAATGCCTAATAAGTGTAATGATAACCTTGAAAAATGCCCAAGCTGTCAAAACGTTCTACCATTTCAACCTGCATTTGAAAGTAAGCAAAAATTCTACTATAATTACGGATGACAAGCAAAGTGACACGCTCTATAACGCTCCCCAAACCAACCAAATTATACAAGAGCTTCACGAATATTGGTTGTGTGGCAGCAACTGATCATTGAGGTCTGTTGCTGAATACTTAACAACCGGCAAGTAGTAAAAAAAAATAGACAAAATAAACTACACTACCACCATCGATATGCCACGTGAATTTTGCAAAACGTATCGAGACGGCTACGACCACTTGTTGACTGGCGTGTGATTGGCAGCGACAATTGTCAAGGGTGAGCAGAATTAGGAGTATCTGTCTCCCTCGCTGTCTGTCTGTCTGTCTATTCATCCACCAATCAATCAATCAATCAATTATATTCTCTCATTTGGAGGAGCCTTGTGGTCGGTAGAGGAGAGGATGGTGTCCGGTGCGCCCCTAGACCTTGTCCCGTCCCCTTGTCCCGGCCGTCGAGGTAGGCCCCTGTAGTCGCCCGCCGCAGGACCCGGCAACGGCGACTGGCGGCTTATACAGCAACATTCTATATTATTGTTATTATTACTGCTATTAATACGATTCGCATCGTGGCTTTAGCACGAAAGCCCAACGCCGAACGTGTTCGTACACCACTCTAGCCACGAATGGGAGCTTCGACTGCCGCTACCACTATTGCTACTACTACGACGACTGCCAGGAGACGAATCCGATGATCGTCGACCAACCGTTCGTTATCTCGTCTCTCAATAGCAATGACTGGACAGAATTCTGCTACCGGGGCGGCCATCGCCGCTGTTTCCAATCGGCCATCCTCCGCCACGACGGTCTCTCGACCTCCTCAGGCTAGGTAAGCAATCTTGTGATCTCAGTGCCCTCTTCTTCTTTCATCATTCCGCGTCATCCCATGTATATACATACATATATATATATGAAAAAATGCTGACCTTTAATTTCTCTCTTGATACAGCATCAACATAGACCCATAAATGTTCATAATATTATCTATATATATAATAAAATATATATATACACATGTACAAGGGATTATCATGATATATATAGAATATATATATATATAGATTAATATATATATATATTATAATATTATATATATATATATATAATTATCAACATCTTGATAATCTATTATATACCATTATCTGATCTCTATATATATATATATCTATCTATCTCTATCTATATATATTATATCTCTATATATATATATATATATATTATATATATATATATCTATATATTGTGATGCCAAAACTTGCACAGACCATCACTGCTTCGGCCACGGCTGTGACCAACACAGCCATCAGCAGGTTCTGATGATCAGTGTATCACTGAATATCTAGGTGGGTATAGAACAAAGCTGGTTGTTTCTACCTGTCTATAAATATCGCTGGTGACCGCGTCGGTGCACGCACACACACACATATATATATATATATATATATATATATATATATATATATATAGGTGCACGCACACACATATATATATATATATATCTACGCACATACGACCTTGCTTTATGTGCTAACCTAATTACATCTCGGCTTGACGACTTTGGCTCCTCCAGACCAGGGCTGGGCCATATTTGAGCGCTGTAAATTCGTTCGCGAGACAGGGAGAAACGATATCTGGTTGTCAAGTTGCCAACGTCGAGAGAGAGAGAGAGAGCGAGAGAGAGAGAGAGCACGCGCGGTCAAGAGAAATGGGGGATGAGGGGGAGAGATGGAAAGAGAAGAGAGGGGGAGGGTGGAGAAAATCGCGCCCTCTACACCCCGGGGTTGTCGATTGTTGACGTTTGAGATCAGGGTCAAACGAAGATCAAAGGTGTCGAGTACTGGCTAACGGTGCGGTGCCGGGTACCTCCGGACTACCATTTGGTACTGACAAGGACAAATCAACTAAAGTTTCTAAATGTCCAGTGTAAGAATACATCAAACATTAAATGCATCGAGACTGCTGTCTTGGGTTGAATATTCGTCGTGCACAACAACAGCAGCAGCAGCAGCAGTAACATTAACTCCTTTCCGTCTTCCACAACGTTGAACTTTATCCTAATCCTTTCTGAAAAAAGTGTTTTTTCTTCGAAAAAAACACCTTGCATCGAACTCCACACAATGATGCATGATGGATGGCACGTTGTCGGTCGGTTGATCGGTGGTGCTTCTAGCGGTGGTTCACAGAGATATTAACACAATGAACACATTTCGTTTCAAACATGAATTAATCCACGTTCTGTACACGTTGCGTAGCTAAACGCTGCAGCGCACAAACATTCGAAAAGTTAGTTCAATACAACGAAAAAGTGTGCATATGTATAAAGTGTGGGTGGATGTTTGTGTGTGTGTGCACAAATGAGAGCAAATGTTTTTGCGTGATGTTATGATTGGTGGTGGAGGGAGCGAGCGAGCGAAATCGCCCATCGATTCACTCAATCTCATCCCCGAGATTCCCCGATATTGAATCTCCGTTCTCCGTTATCCGAGTTGTTGTAGTCATTGTAGTCGTCGTCGTCGTCGTGGTAGTCGTATTAGAGTTGTAGGTGCAGTTCTAGCGAGACACACTGATACTACACCCACGTTCACCCGCGCGCGAATACGCATCCAGGGCAATAACAAACACTTACCTATCTTCCGAAGAAGTCGCAGCGAGTGCGACATGCTCCTCCGTGTGTGTGGTTGGTGTCGTCGCCAAGATCGTGGATGCTGCCCTATCGCAGCGGCCGTAAAAACTCCCTTCAGGGGTTCGTGGGTTGATCCCTTCAGGGGTTCGTCGGTTGATCCGTTGGTCGGTCGGTCTGTCTGTCTATCTGCCTGTCTGTCGGTCTATTTGTTGGAACGAGTTGTTTCTGGGTTTGTTTGTGGGTTCGTGCGTGAGTCCAGTGAGCTTTCCTCGACGACGAAACAAACAACAGAAGAAGATAGCTTCGTCAACACCAAGACAAACTTCCCAAACGCGACTTCACTTTAACTGTTAACTGTTAGCTTGCTGCAGCTGCTAATGCTGCTGCCACTTCCACTTCTGACACTACTACTACTACTACTACTACTACTACGACGACGACTGCCAACACGAGACTCTCTACAGTAACAACACCACACAGTACGTAAGGGGGGAAAGAAGTGAGAGGTTCGTCACGACGGCAAACACGCGTATGGACAGATATACAGACAGATAGACAGGCAAACGGGCGGCCAGATAGAAGAAAGTCAACAACGGTGTTGCCGTTGTTGTTGTTGCTGTTGTCGTTGTTGTTGTTGTCGTCGTCGTCGGCTGTCGTTGTTGACAACGACGACACCAGCCACTTAGTTGTTGCAGCTCGGTCGACCGCCACAGACAACAACAACAACACTTTTAGCAGAATGTAAGGGGGCCCTCACGTCGTATCTCACGGGGTTACCCACACCACCGCCTTAGCAGCAACAGCAGCAGAGGCGGCTTTGAGACGAAACCAGCAGGAACAGCAACAACAACAACCGCAACCACAACAGTAGCCACTACACTAACAACAACAGCAACAACTACAACAATAACAATGACCAAGATGACGTTTGTGGCCAGCCAGCGATCGCACTGCTAAGGGAGAAAGAACGTCGATGGCTGCGGCGGCGACGGCTGTGGCAAGCAGGAGCGCAGAATGTTGCGTGTAGCAGTCGACCGGCCGGTCTTTGTAGTAATAGCAGCTGTTGCTGTTGCTGCTGCGGTGGTAGTAGCTGTTGATGTGGTTGTTGTTGATCTGATTGTTGCTGTTGTTGTTGACAAGTTGCGTACCTTCATTCGATGTCAGTTCTTGGGATATTGATGATGATGACGCTGTTGTTGTTGTTCTTTACTGTTACCACTCTCCACCACTATTGGGAAAGAGGTGCATTTATATATATATATATATATATAGTTTCTTCTCTCACTATATATATATATGTATATATATATATATATATATATATATATATATATATATATATATAGTGAGAGAGGAAACTACCTGAGCGGAAAGTGAGCAAAAAGACAAAACAAAATCAGAGAAGAGTGACTGAGTAGGTAAGCCGACGATACGATACCACCACACCGAGAAAGCGGGCGCGCGGCTGTCGGAAAAGAGAAATGAATCTCATGCAGACATGTGACTTTAATCGCGCAATCGATTGAGTGATTGATTGATTGATTCCTCTCGAATTCCTCTTCAACCCGAATCATGATTGCTTAAGTGGCCACATAACAACGGGGCGCTAGTTGTACAAAGGGCGACATCCATCGAGTAAGCCGAATGAGAGAGTCGGAAGTTGTAAGGGTAGTTGGAAGTGATTGCGTTCCAACGCGCTCCCTAGAGTGCATGGGTTGTTAACCATAGCGAGTACGGATTCTTAAGTAAACAGAAAAACAGCAACAGAAACAATCGTTTCGACTGGTGCAGCTGAGAAATAGCTAGGCAAATAAATGTACGCATTTCATTGGTGATAAGCGCATTACAACAAGTGCTTGCGTTTTCTAATATATATATATATATATATATATATATGTGATGTCGGAATGATGTCGGAAAAAGATTGGTACTCGCTACAGGAGACAAGAGGGCGGGCGAATACTTACTGCAACGCCTGTCATTAAATGTTCAAAGAGGGAATGCCGCCTCGGTTAGAGGTACCCTGGCTAGGTGGACCAGCCCTAGCCTGGACCTAATGCTTTGAGTTATGCCCCAAGCGGGCTGTGCACATGTTCTTACATCACAATTGTATATCTTATATATATATGTTCTTTTGCGCGACGGCGGTCGTGAAAAAAGTGCACACGCAAATGTACGCGTTTTTCCTATATGTATATATTTTTGTATAATGCATATATAGAAATCTACTGTATGAGTGTACGGCTGCTTACTAGTCCAACGTCTAGCGATGGACGACCAGTAAAAACCATTAAATTGGTTCTGTCGGTCCTTCTCGATCAACCCCCGTAATGTAAGATAGTATTAAAGTTGCTAGAAATCTGTATTAAAAGGCCAAACTACTACCAGGTGATAACTCTATGTGATTGATTAATTACATGTACCGCCGCGTTCCCAAAGGATCTACAAAAACAATTTGTAGAAAAGACTGTAGTGTTACTGAAATATTATTAGCAGCAGCAGCAGCAACAGTAACCCCCTCGAAGTTTCTCCCCAAGTTACGATGTTTTCAGGCGCCCATCGAAGTTGATGAGCTGCTTACCTAAGTTTATTTACTGTTGTCCTAACAGTTCCTGCCGTTTTTATGATTGTTTTGTCTTCACGAATCACACTAACGCACAGTATTAAATAGAGCCATAAATTAATTAATTAGTGGGCAGGCAAACAGGGAAACAGATAGATCTACACACAATCGCGCCCGCCCGTCTGCCCGCCAATAGGACAAATCTTTGTGGCCTACAAGCCGGCGGCGCGGACTGCGTCATGACCGGTCCTGTTTACGACGTCACAACTGTTTACGTCACAATAACAGGGTGCCGTCGGACTGGGTCAAAAAGCCAGCGGTACCACCGCTCTACAGGCGAAGGACGGGCGAAGATGACAACGACAACAAGGTCACTCAGTCTTTCGGTTGGTCGGTCGGTCGGTCGGAGAAGGAAAAGCCCCAGAGCAGACCAACGCGTCATCAGCGAGGGCTTCGGAGAGGGTCGTCGTTGCCCGAGTCGCTCGCCGCCGCCAACTGGTGAAGACGTCGCCATAAACACAGCTGTTTTTCTACGCCGCTGCACTGTACTGGCGTACACGGTTCTCTGCCTCTGCCCGTGGCGCGGGCTACGATGTTGCTGCTTTCAAAGTGCAGCACTTCGGGCGCTGCTTCTCTTTCGCCGTTGCAGCGGTACGAACGTCATCAAAGAGTTACGGTGCCGAATCCTCCTCGACCCTCACTGACTATGACTATGGCGCTTACTGTGCTAGCTTCTGGCACTCTATAAACGAGAAAGAAATCGACAGCATTAGCAAACCCAGATGCAGTGCAGCAAACGCTCTTGTAGCGATTTGTCTGTGTGTTTCATATATATATAATATATATTTGGACCGACATAGCCCGCCGGCAAATTTATTTGTCCATGTTGTCTGTTATCACAATGTGTCACATAACATATAATATATATATATATTTATATATACATTTATTCACACATATAATATATATATATTTATATATACATTTATTCAGCCTCCCTTTGCCATGCCCCTCTGAAGCGGGAACTGCTATATACTTTACCCACTGGAAAAAATGTAGTCAACTAGTTATAATATTATCGAGTTGAGTGGATATCGTCGCCACGTGGCGAGACTCTTAGCCGAGAAGTTTGGCGCTAATAGGCGCTACGCCGATGATCTTCCAGTTGGATCTTGAGGACGTCATCATACTTGCGTAATAGGAGCAATCGTAGTAGCTGAGCTCACTTGCTGGTCGTTCGACCAGCTCCTTAAGCTGGGGCCTTCAGAGCCCCTGGGCTTAAGGGTGCAAGGACGAGTGCTGATCGTTCTGTATCCCTGGATCGTGTCCTTATTTTCGATCGGGATGTCTTTTTCGATCGACTGGTGCTGCCTGGGCGCTATGAAGCACTGTCTGCGGTGACGGCAGGATTTATGAGACCTATATGCTAAGGCTATATATTTAAGCATAAGGCTGGGCTAGTTTATTTATCACTCTAAAAAAATCACTAGATCAGGCCGCATTTGCAAATTGCGCATCCCTGCTACGTCTACGCAGCCAGCCTATTTTCATCGGGAGCTCTTCAAGGTCGAGAGGTGTGTCATTGTAGGTGATATTCCGCAGTAGTGGCCCGGAAATCAAGTCTTATCATAGTGTATGGTTATGCTCGACAGATCGGAGAAACCTTATACAACAATATTCGGCCGTCTTCTGCGTTCGCCGAGTTTTTTTATCCGATAAAAGTGTGTCCGTAATCTGTTTGGACATTAAGAAGTGTTATATAGTGTAGAATGTTTTTCGAAAAATTTGCGTCTATTACATAGTCCAGCAGAACTAGTTGATAAGGTGCATTCGGCAACTTCATCGGTATCGATAGCGTTGAAACTCAATGACAGTTGCTTGTTAGTCGTTTTTGCTTGACTTGGCAATTTGTTAACTTGCCGCTGTCGTATAGAGCCGAATATACCCTCTTCGGTAAATTGAAGTCATGCTTAGCAGTTTCCGACTGGAAAGGACTGCTGTTTCGTGGTCTGGAGCCTCACACCCGCATTTTCCATGTACCGTGTGATGATACATCAGTCGCGTAACTCGCGCGCGACCTCGCCAAATCCGCATTGCTAAATCATCTATCTTGCTAAATCACTGCATACGTGCTAAATCATACATCTTGCCAAATCACTGCATACGTGCTAATTCATATGTGTTGCTAAATCACTTCTGGATACGTGCTAAATCATATGTCTGGCTAAATCACTAGGACGCGAGCGCTGTCAAGACACGAATCGTCGTTCAACGTCGGGTCGACTCGGCGCGCCCAGCAGACGAAAATAACTAGGACAACAAACAAGCGGACGACACACGAACGATTCGCTTGTTTGTTTACAAGGTGGTTAATGTTGCCGCGCTCACATCGAGTTTGCATTTCGTCTGAAATTCGTCTGCTGTTCTGTTTGTTTTCATTTCATGTCATCTGGACTAGACAGCCGACGGACAACTGACAAGCAGTTTGGCGGTCGTCCGTGGAGAGTGGAGACGCGTATCTTGTATTTTTGACGTATCTTGTTTTGACGTATCTATCTACCTGTGTATACAGTTGTCTATCTATTTTCTCCTCTCCGTCACGGCTGTTGGCGCTCCTACTTGTGTTGCTACAGCGGCTTGGAAAGGGTTACACAGACAGATAGAATAGGGTGGTGGTGAACAGCAGGTCCACTGTTTCTTCTACTACAAGTGCTACTACTACGACACGAACTCCACACTACACTACTCGTACTGAGTTATCTAAGTCTCGTAGGTGAGTGAGGCGGTGAATAGACGTGAATAATAATTACTTGTTTGTCGAACTCTGGTGGCAGTGGTGGTGGGGGTGCGGTGCCAATCTGTCAACGGTGGGTGGCGACTAAGTTGTTTGAGTCAAGCTTGATTTGAGCTCGGGTTGTGGTTGCACAGCTGTGCAGCTGTCTAATGGACGAAGACTAGTGAAACATAATCATCATCACGTCACTCACTCGTGTTGTTCTAGTCGCCTGTGCATCTTGTTGTACATGTTATTATATTGTACATCTTGTCGTACATGTGATTATATTGTACATCTTGTTGTACATGTGATTATATTGTACATCTTGTCGTACATGTGATTACATTGTACATCTTGTCGTACATGCGATTATATTGCGGATCCTATTGTACATGTGATTCTATTGTACATGTGATTCTATTGTACATTGTGCTGTACATGTGATTCTATTGTACATTGTGCTGTACATGTGATTCTATTGTACATCTTGTCCTACATGTAATTCTATTGCAAATCTTGTTGTACATATGAGTCTATTGAACATCTCGTCGTACATCTAGATAGATAGGTTTTATTATTATTATCATGAGTGGTTTACATTTGTACAGAGGTTCGCACCTCCTGCAGAAGCCATCAAAGGCTAGTATGGGCAATATCTGATTCTATTGTACCTCTTGTTCTACATGTGATTCTACTGTATATCTTGTTGTATTTGTGATTTGATTGTACATCTTGTTGTACATGTGAATCGATTGTACATATTGTCGTACATCTGATTCTGTGATACACCTTGTTATACATATGATTGTAGTGTGCATCTTGTCATACATGTGGATCTATTGTACCTCTTGGCGTACATGTGAATCTATTGTACCTCTTGGCGTACATGTGAATCGATTGTACCTCTTGGCGTACATGTGAATATATTGTATCTGTTGTTGTTCATGTGATTCTATTGTACCTGTTGTTGTACATGTGATTCTGTTGTACATCTTGTACACCGTGTCCAACAGCCGCTTGACTGACTTAGTGGCGGTCGAAGTGGAGGCCGTGCTCTGAATGACTGTCAGTACAGATGGCCTGTTCGTTGATTTGTCCTGCAAAATTGCTCTGTTATTAATAAGTACTACAACCGCCTACCTATAGCAAGTGCGAATGCTGTTGCTTGTCTTGCGGATCTAGTCTCATACGAAGTGGTTATCGATGTGGTAGCGATTTCTACTGTCTCTCGGCGCTAAAACATGCACCGTTATCATTGGTGATTACCGCAATCATATGATGCTGGTGATGATGGGTCTTTGAGGCGGTGATAGCCATTTTACAAGCGTCGTCGTTACACCTAGTTGTGTGCGCTCCAATATACACACACTAACGAGGAGAAGTACTATATATATCCTAGTAAGTAGAACATATATGTGTATTAACACATATGTCAATATACGTATATGTTAATTTATATACTAGCTAGCAGGAATAGCTGTATTTAGCCTTCAATGTGACGTCTGGCGCACCGACAAACAGATAGGCGGATAGGCAGACAGATAGACACAGCGTGACGGCAACAGACGGGTGCAATTGTGTGTAAGGCGGACTTCGGCTGGCTTCAGCTGACTTCGCCCAAGAGTTTATAGCTAAATTGCTGTGTATCCCCCCGATTGTTTGAACGAATGATGTTCTGCATTATTATACACATATATAACATCAAAAGTTTTTTTTTCTGAATGTATTTATATATACAGAGAGAGAGAGAAAGTGAGAGTGGCAAGAGATCGTTCTGAAACAGTGAAACAGCTGTCGTGTCCACCGCTGACCCGAACCCCCGGTGGTTGGGCTTCTCACCACGAACAACAAGCAAAGATGATGAACTGATTTGGCATGATCAGACTGGGACCGTTCACGTCGACAGCTGCTTGCGAATCTGGACTCTATGTCGTGACCGCGACCGGCAGAGACCGGCGAGAGACGACAATTAAAGCGTAGGAGGACAGTGAGGATGGTGAGCGGATGCGCAATCACCACAGTGCAAATCACCACAGTCATGAGTTGGGCTGGTGCCGAGAACAAAGATCGACAAGATCGACAACGTAACATGTGTCGGTGCTAAAGACGGGGACAGGTATCGATCGCAAGCTGAACTGCGAATCGGTTGACGGTGTCCGTACATACATTGTCGACTGTGACGCGGCTTTTTGCTGAAGCCACATTCATTCAGTCATCAGTTATCGTCGATTTCCTCCTACTATGTAAATTCTTCTTCTTCTTCTTCTTCTTATTTTTCTTCGTCTTCATCATAATCTTTTTACGAGCAAGTGCTGAAATGGGTGACGACGAACATGGCGCCGTTCTCGTGGTACCCCGTTGTGCGTCTGCACCTTCGTTCTCGTCATCATCAGCGTCAGCCGCCTGAGCTCATACGGGCGCGAGCCTCCTCCTCATCAGGAAGGCCGAATGCGCTACAGTCTACGCTACGGCCAGCCAATTACCCCGGCAAATCCCCTACGGGACGGCCTCCCTTAGCGGACTCCTAGTGGATGGTAAGAACTTAATATCTATACGCATGTGTGCGTATATATATATATATATATATATTTTTTTTTTATATATATGAAAAGGCGTGTGACTTGCCGCTAAGTAACGATTTTACAGCTTTCTTGAAAAATGTACTCGACGTATATATATATGTATATATATATATATATTTATATATACATAGTGTTGGGTAGAACACGATGCATATATAAATATATATACATTGCGTGAATATCAGAACACATTCACGCTTGCTGTGATGTGTGGCACATGCTTTTTAACGGAATAATTGGACTTCTACCTGGCTAATATGTGCGCGCTAGATAGCCCTGCATATTCCTGATTTTTAGGCACATTTAAATATTTCGTTCGGCGGCCCAAGATGACTTAAAACAAATTATATTTATATATATAGATAATATTTTTTATAATTATATATGTTTATATATATATATATATATATATATATATATATAATCGTATATAGTTGTGCG